>CAIGRL010009534.1:0-27139 GCA_903798325.1 Fraxinus xanthoxyloides | reverse complement strand
TAGGGTTTGAGAGCTTTTTTCTCGTACCCTTTCATCTCTCGCGCGTGAACCTTGCCCGCAGAAAAAGGTTAAATATATGAACAATAATTTCCCAAGACCAAATAATTATAGTACTGGAGAAGAATTGTAGTTTAATCACTAACTAATGGGATGTAACTTGGTCCTTGGCTAATTTCTCTTGACGAATGCTATTTAAAGCCATCGATATTGCAATATCAATTTATGTGGCACCTAAGTGACATTAAAAAAATAAGTACAATTAAATGAAATATATAATTCAACATTTAATTGAGTCTATCACGTTAGGACACTTACACGGTTGCTTTAACATTAATGGTCTTAGATAACATTATTCATTTTTGTTAGTAAATCATCATACTACTATTAGTTTTGGAGTATTGTTGGTCGTTGTAGGATGGTGAAAAAATCCAGCCAGCCCGATCCTTCCAAAGACTGCTCAAAATGGGTAATGATTCCTATTTAATCGGGTTGGCTAAGCAAGATTTGAAGACAAGTAAAGAAATTTGTCTCGGGCAATGACGAAGAATCAATCCAACCAACTAAATTAATACACCCTTTTTTTTATTGTCATTATTATGTAAAAATAATGTTTTGAATAATAATTTTTTTTTTTTTTTTTGTGTGGTGAATATGTGATTAAAAAGTGGAGGAAGATTTTGAATTTACATGCAAAACATTTTATTGTATGAATATACTGCTAAAAATGAGTACAAGAAATAAATTGTTTAGAGTTAACCTACTTGTATATAATTGGGTTACAGAAGGGGGTGTACGAATGTGTTGAGTTGGACTTTTGTTTTAACTTTAAAAAAATGAAATCAAATACCAGTTACCTCGCGTACTCCTCACGTGCTCCCCATACTATTCACCCTTGTTTTCCTCAAAATTTTGTTGACACCGTCAGATACCCACTTATCTTCTACATCACGTTTTATAAGCTCCGCGATGTACCATGTTTTATAATTCGATGATTCATGAAGCAATTGCAACCTTTGCAAATCCTTTTCTTTTAACAACAAACTTTGAAAATACTCACCCGATGAAGCAAGAATAGCAATACAATCCTTGGCCTTTCTTGTGCTGAGGGGATCCCCTAACAAAGTAACTGTACCAAAGCAGGAATGGCTCCTTCTGCTAATGCAATTCGTATTTCTTCAAGAGGAAATATGTGAATATGATCGGTTGACCCGTCTATATCTTCAAAATGGCCTTTGACCATATTTTAAAAAAAGGTGTTAAAATAGGGAAAATTTCACATTTGCCCTCATCTTCCCTACAAACATAAACAAGGAGACAAAAAGAAAAAAAAACAAAAAAGGGAAGAAAAAGGAAAAAAAATCTCAGTGGAGATCCAGTCGAGTACAACCCCTTTTATAGTCGGCAAGCTAACCACCACAACTATTCACCGGATAAGTGGTCTTAACAAGGTTAGTTTTTTGTATTGTGATTATGGTTTTGATTTTTCTTGAATGATAAAGTTGAGATTTAATATTTATTTAGTTTTTTGTTTATTATTTAGGAAGATGATTGAGTAGAAATGTTGAATTTATTGTTATTTGAAAGAAAAACAAGTTTTTCCTATTTTCGGCGAAAAAAATTGGAAAACAGACAACCGAGTCACCCGACTGTTAACAGTCGGGCCTAGAAGCAGTCTGGGCTGACTGTTTAGTCGGACCAGTCTAACAGTCAGCCCAGAATGATTTAATTTTAAAACTTAATTTTTATTTAAATTAATTTATTACTTATTTTTCCTTTTGAATTATTTAAATTTAAAGTAAAATTTATAAATTAAAAATTTTTAGTCCTTTCTAAATGAAATAAATAAATTTAAATTCAAAATAAGTCGGCCCAAATTAAAATTTAATTATTTAATTTTTATTTAAATTAATTTATTAATTACTTCTCTTTTGATTCACTCTCGTGCTAGAGCTACTGGATGATCAGCACACACGTATTTTACGTCATTACTTCTCTGGCCCTTGCATGAGTTGATGGAGGTGCATTAATCGGGATAGATGATCGACTCACTACTATTTCGGTTACTTAGGCCAGTTGACGGCGATGTCTTTCACCTCGACCTCGGGGGCAAGGTCGCTAAGTTCTCCTTATTTGAGTTTTCCCTAGTGACTGGAATAAAGCTTACGGACGATGCAACAGCTCTTGATGGTACTTAAAGGAGCAGTAGGCTGAATGACGCTTATTTACAAGGGCATGGGACAGTGCTTCTATCGCAGCTAGTCGACACGATCAGGGGATGCTACCAGATGTTAAACGGACTGAAACTCGGATTAGTCTAGGAGAGCGTATTGCGATGTCACCACAAGAAGACTACAATCGACCTGTTCCATCTAGAGATTGTCGACGATCTTGATATCTTCAACACTTATCCGTGGGGTCGAAGATGTTTCGATGACACGGTGCAAGTCTTCGCCATATTGCACTGGAGGCCCAAAGGGGCTTTGCATAAGTACGATACATACGGATTGCCCATAATAGTGTAGGTAAATAGCTGACATAATTAACTTTAAAACATTTTATATGATAAATATGTATATAATAATTGTATGTGTTGCAAATTTGGGCATATGAGACCATCCCCTTCTTGGGTAACCGCTTTGCGACGTGAAGAGAGAGACACTGCCCTCGGATGCACTATTGGCGAGCATCTTGAGCGATCGGATGTTTATCGGGCAAACAATTATTAGCTCTCCTCGACGACCCTCTGGTGAGTATTATACATTTGTAATTTATATTGTACGGACTTTCAAAAACTCGTCACATGTTCATTAATTAGTTGAAATGTCAACAGTTTGAAGTCATAATCGAGTTGACGTCGAAAATAGAGGAAGATGGTCATGGTCTTGTACATGAATTATCCGTTCCGCATACTCCACGAGATCAGTGTCCGATTCTATCTTGAAATGAGTTCGGGTGTGAGAATTGAATATAATTTATTGATTATCATTTTTGTATGAGTTATTATATTTTAACTAAGTTAATAATTTTTAATATTATTTCTATAGGATCGACGATCACCTTCGTCGTTGATTGGATCTCTTCCACCCCCGATGGGATCACCTCCGCTGCCGATGAGATCTCCTGACTGGATTATGAAAGAGATGAGGAAGGAGGTAGACGTGCTAAGAGGGGAGGTAGGGCTCTACGAGAGCTGAGGGATGAGGTGGGAGCCCTACAAGGGGGGGTAGGGCGCTGCGACGAGATATCGAGTTTATGCCAAGATGTTGCAATGCTTCGTAACCATGTATTAGACCTTGAGGTGGAGGTCGTAGCTTTCCGAGGCGATATAGTATGACTACGAGAGGATAATAGATGGGGTGACTCTCCATTGTGGCCATATACTGTATTTTGGGAGGCAACAGAGATAGAGGTGGGCCCGATGATGGAGGTACTCAAGGCGGAGTCGGTGGCTGAGGCTGAGGAGATGCCCCTGATGGTGGCGGAGGAGGGGGTGGTCGAAGCAGAAGTGGTACCCCCGATGACGGAGGAGGAGAGGACGCTGGCCGTGACAAAGGGTAAGAGCATGCTGTTGACGTATGGGGCTAGTGGTCGGCAAGAGGGCAAGATTACTGTCATAGTAGTCGTATCTCCCTTCACGGTTGAGGCGAAGAGGAGGACGTTCGTCGACAGGACATACCATAATCTCTTCCAAGAGGTGGACCATGCCAAATGGAAAGCGTTCGAGATGGAGTGGAGAAAAATTATGCTCGGGTAAGTATTTTACAATTTAAGTGAAGTACGCTAAGCTAACTCATCTATACTTATTTTAACATTTTTTTTATTTTTTTAGATATCGCCGCAACGTAGGGAGAGGACGATCTCGGAGGTCTACAAGTGGTTTCACGACATCACNGACGTATGGGGCTAGTGGTCGGCAAGAGGGCAAGATTACTGTCATAGTAGTCGTATCTCCCTTCACGGTTGAGGCGAAGAGGAGGACGTTCGTCGACAGGACATACCATAATCTCTTCCAAGAGGTGGACCATGCCAAATGGAAAGCGTTCGAGATGGAGTGGAGAAAAATTATGCTCGGGTAAGTATTTTACAATTTAAGTGAAGTACGCTAAGCTAACTCATCTATACTTATTTTAACATTTTTTTTATTTTTTTAGATATCGCCGCAACGTAGGGAGAGGACGATCTCGGAGGTCTACAAGTGGTTTCACGACATCACCACTTCGGGGACTTGGCTCGCCGACGATATAAGTGAAATAGTCATATTGTTATTTATTATGTATACATAATTTTTTTTTTTATGAAATGAAATAACTCCCTCTATTTTTTATTGGTGTTTCCTAATGTAGTACGTTGGCCTGACCATGGACTTATTGTGTGATTGAACTTGAAGATATCCATGATCATTCGACATTCCTCACCTACTCATATTGAGTACTGTGTTCGTATGTGTCGTTACCATTGAACATCAGTCGCTTCAACTTATGGGTAATGAGCACATGCTGCCCGAATATATAGTTGAGTGGGTCGTAGGGATGTAGCTGAGTGTCGGGTGGAAAGTCTTGGAAGGGTTGTATGCATATATATATTCCAATGATCGTGAATCATCACTGCATTCCGTGGAGATTGTCTTCGATGACTCCACTATATATGTGTATGACTCCGACCATTCATGTCTGACACAAGACCAACTTGAGCATAACTTGGAGCCTCTTTCAGTGATCATTCCCTTGATGGATGCCCGAGTCGATGTGGTTGTGGATGACAGACTAACCATCATGCAGGACACAACGACGGCGGGACAGTCGAGATAGTTAGGATTTATAATTTTTTTAACTTGAAAACTTAGTTTTTAGCTACATGATACAGAACTAACACGTTATTATTCAATTGCGAGGGCGATTGCGGCTTATTTGTAATTAAATAGATTAATTTTTTTAGTATAAGACATAATGTTGATAGAATCAACCAATCATAGATACAAAGTTGGAGGAATAAATTAGTGTGCGATTTGTATAAATTCGAGTGTGATTCGTTATATTGTGCATTTAATTGATTCATTTATCAGATAATTGTAAATCTTTTAAACTTATGTAAATATTGTATATTTAATTGTGATCCGTAAATATTGTATACTGAATTCTTTGTAAACATTGTACATTGAATTTTGTTCATTTATCTATGAAATAATTGTAAATATTGAATATTTAATTGTTTATTCATTTATCAAATCAATTGATTGGTTAAACCTAATACATGTCTATGTTTGACTCAAATCAAACAGCCGCATTAAAAAATAAATAAAAAAACAATTTTGGAATGTTGTTCATTTCACAACGATACCATTACACATGGGTCTAATTGTCATTTAAGAGAATCTGACTTGTATAAAATTGATGAGTATGTCATGTTGCTCCACACTTGCTGCACCTACGCGATCGAGAAAACTCTCTAGTATATGGTATTCTAGACGTACGTGGACGTTCGGACCATGCGGTGGCAACAAACTATTAAGTGGGAGAATATAGTCGAGAACTTCCCGCTCGGCTTCATTAAACAAAGAAGATATTGTCTCAGCATACGTTACTCTCCAATAATCAGTCGTATGATAAGGAGAGCATATTGTCCTTGCTGCAAAGCCTTTATCCATAGCCACATGGACTGTATGCTCACTTGAGAAACTTTCCAATTGAAATAGATGACAAGTGCATGTATTATCAGTCAAGTCCACCATGTATGTCATATTACGTGCACATTTCACGGAGAAGCGCAACTCATCCAATGGTTCCACATACAACTTTCTCGCAAACTTTGTAGCCTTGAAGACTTTATCCTCTTAAGCCGGGGCTAGCACGCTAGTGCAACTTTGTGCTTCCGTACGTCGATTGCGAAACTATTACTGCAACTTGTTACGAATGTTCTCAATCAGTGCGAGGATTGGTAACTCTTGATCCTTTTTGAATAATGTGTTGAGAGACTCTGTATTGTTAGACGTCATCATGTTGTATCAAAATTGTGATTGCGCCTAGTGTTCAATCCCCATATTTGTCAGATACTCCAATGCCGGTAACGATTTGCTTCCTATTTCCACCATGAACTTATTACACTATTCAACACTATAGGCTTTGATCCCTCTCCTGAACAATGAAATGATGCTTGCAACCCAAAACTTAGTCTTAAGGTTACATTGTATATTGATGTGCCTCGGGAAATATTTGGCGATACCATTTATTATGGACTGTCCCCGATCAATTACGAAGGCAAGTTCCTCAACTTCCCTAATTACATCCATCATCTTTGTGAAGAACCAACGCATCGACCGATCATTCTCGCTATCGACTATGTCGAATACAAGAGGGTAAATTTGGATGTTGACATCTTGATATGTAGAAATAATTAACTTGCCTTCGTATCTAGCTTTCGGAGTTATACCCATCGACTAGAATTAGGGGTCTCATCGTATTTCAAAATCCCCGACCAATTTAGCATGGTTCTTCTCGACCGGTCCCATTAAATCATCCAACACACATTATTTGGCCTAACAGGCCTTCTGGTAGCTCATGACGACTTCGTAATATCGACGAACGTCGTTAATGATGTCTGAATGTCTGTAGATTGTCCATAGGTCTTGATACTTGTACATTAACTATCGACCAATAAACCATACTCGAGTTTGCCATGATCATTTCGACAAACTCCCATTTCACAAGTATATTCCTATGTATACTTACGAATTACAAAGAACTCCTTCATGTCCATTTTTTACGCTTGCAAATGCCAACGAAAACTGTCGTCCACGCAGACAATCAATCGTTAACAATGACTTGTTTAATTTCTTAACTTTGAACTCAAAGTTGTATTTCAGTGCAATTCAATGCGCAGCTTTCTGCAAATCTTTCTTTGTTTCAAATAGCTGATCGACATATAAATCATTATCATCAGGAACCATATACGAAGAATTAGATGACGATCCACTCGTTCCAACCCCCTGTGCTCCCATTCAACTCATGATTCTAACGGGATAAAACAATCAAATCCTCATTTGTAAAATTATTATCGCTCTCGCTGTCGTGAACTACCGGTGAAATTCTGTATGTAATAGTGTGATCGCGATAAGGAACAACTGGCTCGTGAATAACCACATCATCTTCACGAGCTATCTCCATTGTGTCTCAAAAATCATTAGCATTGTGATCCATTCCATCCGAATCTTCGTGTTCGACTACGACGACATCCTTCCTCACTAAAGTTATCCAAAGAGGAGTTGTATATATTTTGTTCAATTCAAATAGATAATTCACTTTTTCATCACAGTTAACCTTCATAGATGGAATCGAAATAGATGAATCATCATTGAATCGAAATCTCAGTTCCATATCATACTGAAAAGGGTCGACATTCAGCTTGTTTTGTAACTCATGGTATATTTCCGCATATGTTGCACTCTTTGTTATGAAAATCGGAATACCACCATGTTTATCACTTGTCTATCTCCATGCCCACTGATATTTCTCATCCAATTTGAAGTCATAAAAGTAACAAACTGTCATTAGAAACCATATCTACAAGAAAAAATAGAATTTTTTTTAAGAAAACACATAGTCGAAAATTCGATTTTTAACATGAGTTTTTAAAAAAAGGCGAAACAGTTGGACATAATTTATTTTAAAAATACATAGTTAAAAATTGGCTTTTAACAAGAACTTTTTTGTAAAAAAAAAAGGCGAAACAACCATAACAGTTGGCTAAACAGCCGGTCGGCTGTTTCTCACCATCGTCCTAAAATGCAGATGAATTTTTTTCTCGTTCATGTTTAAAAAATTATAGATCTATTAAAAAATTATCTACATTAACTATCTACGTTGAAATAAATTTAACGATTAAAACGTATACTAATTTAACGAAAACGAAATTAAACATATGTAAATATACTTACCGATTTGAAGTTTTTGATATAAAAAAATTCAGAATTCAACGTTTGATAAACTTTTCAGATTTTAAGGTTGAAGCAGATGAAAGATAAGAGAGTTTTTATCTGTGTTGAATTAAACAGATAACAAAAGTTAGTTGATTTTGAAAGTATACGAAGGGAGTGTTTGGTTTTTTTTTGTTAATTGAATGGTTGTGTTGTCTTTTAAACAAAACAATATTTTGTAATTATTTTATATACTTAAGGGTATTGTTGTCTTTTTTCATTAAATAGGCCATTGCGGAAATATGAATAAGTTGAAAAGTCAAAATGGAAGTATGCCATTTTGACCGAGTGAATTTTAAAAGTACCCATTTCTTCAACTATGGAAATATTCTTAATAGCACCATTGTCCAAGCATTTTCGATATCCGCATTGATGAATTCAGCAACTGCCACTTTTTCCTTCATGGGCATCGAGCAACAATGGACCTAAAGCTCCCTTCTCAAACAAATATTTTCTCTTATAATCACTCATCGAAACAAGCATCGACACTATAAGCACAACTAGTTCTCTTAAAGGGTCATAGGAATTAAGATCTAGCAATTGAATTGAGCACCACATATTCCCTTCTTTCACAACAAAACTCGCAAACTTTTCGTCCTTCGAGAAAAGCTGAATTGTTGATTCCAGTGCCTTCTGTTTGAACTCAAGGTCGTCGATCTGGAACTTGGTGAAAGATCCTTGACAAAAAAATGGAGGTCTTCCTTGGAGGCTTTTGCACAGGGTGTGTAAGAACAATAGAGTGGATGATGGAGAACCACTGAATATAATGTAATTTGTTGTGTCCTATATCCAATTGATTTTGGATATAAACACTTTTAATATCTATTATTTAATTAAATTGATATTCTAATAAATTAAATAATAGAATATGTATATTTAAGTTTTGGTAATTTGTTAATCACAAGGAGTTGTGATTGTGATACAAATTATATATGATTGAATTCTAAATCATTCGTGGTCATAAGTAATAACGAGATAGAGATAGACCATCACATATGTTATTTCTTACTTGTGAAATAAGTAACTGATCTCGCAAGTTAAAGTACGGTAACACTTAAATTAACACGTGAATGCTTTGTTATGGGAACAAAACGTCGGAGACTAGCTAAAGAGATTCTATATAGATAACTATCTGAGTGTCAGTGGTTAATCTCTAACATTCGGTAGTGGAATTGGTCATTTGACTTGAAGTCATAATAATGCCTTATATAAGGACAATCATACTTTNTGTGATTGTGATACAAATTATATATGATTGAATTCTAAATCATTCGTGGTCATAAGTAATAACGAGATAGAGATAGACCATCACATATGTTATTTCTTACTTGTGAAATAAGTAACTGATCTCGCAAGTTAAAGTACGGTAACACTTAAATTAACACGTGAATGCTTTGTTATGGGAACAAAACGTCGGAGACTAGCTAAAGAGATTCTATATAGATAACTATCTGAGTGTCAGTGGTTAATCTCTAACATTCGGTAGTGGAATTGGTCATTTGACTTGAAGTCATAATAATGCCTTATATAAGGACAATCATACTTTGGTGATATTGAATGTTGCTCTACTAAGAGTCGCTAATATAACACTGTACGGGTACGTGAAAAATCATATGAAAATTGTGAATGATCAATAGAAAATTCATCACTCTTAGATAGTAAGAGATTATGATCTACATTTCATTTATTTATGTTAATAACAAAATCATTGGTCAAGTTGTACTCATAAATTGAAAAGAGATTTTGACTTATATTAACTTGAGAGTTGTATGAAAGATATGATCGATAATCGAGATCAACACACTTTCATGTCTCGTAATTGATCGATACATATTGATGGAGGGATTATAGTTTCACGATAAACTAACAAGTTTAATTTTATAACATCACATGACATTTTCCGTCATATGTGTTGCCTAACACATTGTTAGATGTTAATTTGGAATAACGAATATGAATTGATTAATTTAGGTGAATTAAATTAATAATTTATGTTGTTGGGTATCGTGATGGGAAATCTAATAAGTCACGCATAAGAGGAGAACTAAAAGAATGATGTTTACTAATTAATTAATTAGCAAATATTGGACAATTAATTAATTGGAGTACTTATTAATGAATCAAATTAATTAATCAAGTTTAATTAATTAATGGACCAAGTTTAAATTAAACATTGGATATGGTTAAGTACATTGGATATGGTTAAGTTCAAGTGTTGAGCCAATCCCACTTGAGCTTTTATTAATAAATAATGTTAGGGTTGAGAAAATATAACACAGTTATTATCTTTCGAGTATAAGAAAAAAGAAACCCTAGTTCTCTCATTATTGTTCGCTGTGTGGATTTTCATTAGAAGTTGAGCAATCGGACTTTGTGGATTGTAGATCAAGATTATTCTTTGCAAAATTAACTAAAAGTATAATACTTATAACAACTTCTTTCTAAACACAAAGCAGATTATTAGTGGGAATTGAAATATTGTTTAAATTCAGCTGTACATGTTAAAGTAAATTTCTAACACAGGTGAATTTTCTTCAACAACCAACCAGTAGCCATGTCAAGGTCTGATTGCATAACGAGCATGTCGGGATTGAACGAAGGATCGCAACATTGATGGCAAACGGCCTGCGTACGATAAACAGAGGATAGAATATTAAGAAAGAGAGAATGGAACAATGGGTTGTCAGAATGGAACAAGATTATCTTGTCGATTGTTTTAGTTGGGGACGACAACTCTGAAGGTTGAATGCATGTGCACTTTGTTCTTTGTGTTACTTTTGGTGGTGGGAAAACGCATTTGCAATGAGAGGAGGAGAAAGTTGTAGAGAAGAGAAGAGGAGGGCATGGTGTAGACATGAAGCTCGTGGAAGTGGGGAGCTAGGTTTTGATTTCATTTTTTTTAAGTTAAACAGAAGTCCAACTCAGCACATCTATACACCCTTCTATAACCCTGTACACCGTACCATAAGAGTAATGCAATCTCACTTGGGTTATAACCCCATTTTAGATGATTTTAAATGATAGGTTAAATGAAATGTGAAATTAATGATTTATTTAATTTCACATATCATTTAATGTTGCATTAGAGCCATCTAGACTGTGGTTGTAACCCTAATGTGGCTAAATAGTATTACTCGTACTATAATCCAATTCTATACAAATAGCTCAATTGAATTGTTCTATTTTAAAGGGAGGCTATATTCTTAATATGTAATTAATGGATCAATTTCGCATGGTTTCAATTAATAAAAATATGGTGCGAGCACAAATAATAAAGTTGATGCTAATGGTATGTGCACAAATCCGTTATATAGAAGATAAATTCTCAACATTAATATTTTTTTTTAAGCAAATAAAAAGAACTTTCTACACAAAAGACTTACGAATCTATTGGATGAGTTGGTTCCATTTTGGAAAGTTATGATTAATTAACTAAATGAATATCAAAGTTTTTTTGTTTGATGATAATTAAAAAGACGCGTCAGTGATTTTTGCATGTTACGGCATGGCTTTATATGGAAGGATACAAATCAACTTAATAAAGATTTTCAATTGAAGCTCAATTTTTAAGTTATGTTTAAAATCTCTAAATTTAACTTTTACGAGAAATTGAAATTACATTAATTAATCAGACTTGTTTGATGGGGATTAAAATTATATTTTTAGTAGATTTTCATAAAAAAAAAAATTGATAAAATATATAGTTCAAAAGTTGTGAAATACATGAAATATGTGGTAAAAATTGGTTGTTGACTTTAATTTAGATTAAAACATAAATTTTAAATAGGAAAATTTCCAAATTATTCAAAATTTCTTACACATCAATGCATCGTCAACGACATAAAAACTTTCTAATTCGTAATATAATCAATTAATTTTGAGAGGGTAAACTTCATATTTTACTTAAATGGTTCATCATTATTTATCTTTTTAAATGGTTCTTAATTAGCTTTACTTCATAGAGCAAATATATGATATGTTACACTAAAATGAAATATGTTATATATACTAAAATAATTGTGATATATTAAAGACTTAATTAATATATTAAAGACAAATATTATTTATGAACGAAAAATTATGTGATATATGAGAAATAATTATTGTTCAGTCAAACAAATATTTAGTTTATATAAAAGTAATTTATAATTATGCTGTCATATAATCAATTTTGATGTTCAAAGCACTTTTTGAATTGATAATCAAACAATCAATAACATTTTTATACAAAATCAAATTGCATTTAATAAGATAAAGCTCAGAACCATAAGTACAAATTAGTAAAATATTTATTAACCATGTATTAAATTTTGAATAACAAAATTAATTCTCTTACTTTTAAATGAATACCAAGGCTTAGAGACACAATTGGATCTTCAAATTCCATTAATAGCATAATTTAGTAATTTACTGCATAATTCATCAGCTTCACTCAAATCATATAAAACGTAATTGTCTAGAGAGAATATTCACATATAAAACTCAATAGCTAAAATATCACAATGTCATATTCGACTTAAAAATACAATCCATAAAATTACAATACACACATATATTTCAAGTCGAGTACCCGTAAAAGTACATTAGTCAAAAAAAAAAAAAAAGTATGTCATACAAACAATTGATAGTATTTTACTAATTCATATTTGATACTTAGGGATGACAATAGGGAGGGTGTTCAAACTTAATGAAATTTTTGGGAGGGTTGTCAATCGACCTAACAGGGATTCTCGAGAAACGCTACATTCTCATTTACTTATTTATTTATTTTCTAAATATAATTTTAAATAAAAATATATAACAAAAAAGAATAAAATTTTTTATGTGGGTTCAGAGTGAGATCATGTTCTCCATGCATTTTGCCATTTCTAGTTATAGAGTCTGCTTGAGTTACATTATTTATGTATAATGCATTTTTTAATAGTAGATTGATAAATAGTGTAAGACTAAAAAATAAGTAAACATTTTATATTTGTGTGTAATATTATTTTATTAAAAAATATGTGAGTAAAAAGAGTAGAGAAAAAAATGTATTTTAAAAAAAATGAAGATCAAACACAAGCGGTATTGGAAATTTTTCAACCAAAAAGGTCAAATGTTTATGACGAGAAGGATACAGTCTGAGTCATTTGTCCTTCCTAAGATGATGTAGGAATTTCCCACAACAAAAAAGGTAAAACAGTGACGTTTTTATGAGGAGTCACCCAGACTTTTGCATTGTGGGGTCAAAATTAAAATCCAATTTTTTTGAAAATAATGTAATATTAATGATAATAAGTCAACACACATTTTAATACTTTGAAAATGTTATATAATTACATTATTATCAAAATTATCAAATGAATTTTGCTACTTGTATAGTTTTATTCACCATCTAATTGACAAATGTTGAACTTGCGGCGAGTAAATCAAATTGAATGTAAAAAGTAAATGAATTGAAATGAAATTCAAATTTAATGCAAATGCATTTCGAAAGTAATTTAAATTACATTTAACCCATAACGATCCTCAAATTTTTTACATCATATTCCATGTAAAACTTCCTAATAAAATGATGTAAATTACATTGAGAAATTTAACATGCAAAAATCATAAACGTTAATGAAATAATTGATTTTTTTTAAAAAAAAGACGAGTTGTCACATTTTGAGGCGTACATCTAACTTATTTTTAACTATTTTAGATATTTATTTGAACCATTTGATATGACTACGATACAGTTCTCGAAATGAGCTTATAGATGACATAGGCTATTTATTAATTCGGTTAGCATACGATTGCCAACAAATTTTTAAATTTAACATATTATCGAAATTCTTGAAATAAGTTTGGAACTGCCCATTTTGATGCACCATAACTTTTGTGACGATTGGCTATTTCTCGCCCATTAACAAGTGGAAAACTAGAACGTGAGTACTTCAAAATGGTATTAAGAATGTAATATTTCCACTTCATTTGATATGTCGTAATGTGTGCTCCAAGACATCTTGTAAAGGTAAAATACAATTCTTTTCACATAATATATAAATTTGAGAAAACCTGCATTTTGTTGTTTATATGGGTGAAAACAACAATAGATTTTTTGAAAAAAATAATAATTGAAGAATACGTAGTTAAGCAAAAAAGTATTTACGTGTCACGTTATTTTATGAAAGAATGTGCTTGAAAATCAGTTTTGAATATTATTTTTTTAAAAAAAAATTGAGCCCAAACAAGGGCATGGTAAGTGTAAAGAAATCCTTTTCCTAAACTAAGAAAAATATGAAGTGTGTTTGATTAATTTTATTTTTCATGAAAAATGTTATTTTTCTATCCAAGTTCTTATTTTTGGGGGTTTTTTTATTGATTTTTTTTCCATGAAAAATATTTCCAAAATGTTGGTCACATGAGCATATTTTTCTCGAAAATAAAAACAAATATTTTCTTTAGGAAGTGGTGGGTTTCTATTTTTGAGGGAATTCACACACACTCTCTCTCTCTCTCTCACTCTCTCTCACATTTATCCATCAATAAAAGATGGACAAATATAATATTTTCTATATTGAAAATTAAATCAATTAAACATATTTAATGAGCAATTTTCTTTCCTTGCATGTTTCATACTTGCAATCAAACACACTATAAGTCCATGTAGACAACCATTATTTTATTTTATTTTTCAAATTCACTTTAAACCACACGGTTTCACAATAAAATATTTTGCATGTAAATCCAAATTTCTTTCCCACTTTTTAACCACACATTGTCCAAAATTCATTATTCCAAAATTTATTTTCATTGAATAATGATAGGCAAACAAGGGCCAACATACTCACTGTATTCATATAAGAATTGAATGAACACAAATAGGATTGGATTGTCCGAGATATTTGTCCTTATATTTACTCCAATCCATTTATAACGTAAGTTGAGTCATCCGTTGTGTCTAACTCTATCTCTCTTCTTTTCCATGCACCTCTGCTTCGATTCAATTTTGTCTTTTATGCTTTAAGAATTAGATCAACATAATTTAGCCATTGTTTGACACCTATTTTTAATCAAAATGTATTAGTGAACAGTGATTTGACCCATTACAACTACGTATTTTTCAATAAAATAATATTACATGCAAACTTAAAATTTTTTCTTATTTTTTAACCACACATTCTCCATCATAATACTATTGCAAAATATTGTTTTTCCTTTTTAAAAAAAATAAGGCACAAACAAGCCCTTAATTTATAAAAAAAAAACGAAGAGATTATGACTCGTTTCCTTCCATCCACTTTCAGGAATGCAAACCATGTTTTTCCCATGTTTTGCTTATTTTTGCTTGTTTTCTATTTTTATTATTCTGTAGTGGGTTTGTTTGTTGCATGTTTGTATATAAGTATTTTATGTTTTTTTTTTATTCTCGATGTATATAAGTGTAGAAGTATATATATGAGCCGTGCTATGTGTATACAGAAAACTATTAATGGAATTACAGGGCACACTTGACGTTGATACGAACACACGTAACAATTGTAATTACGAAACCCACGAAAAATTAGATTAAACCCAAGAAAGTCAAGAATCAATGATTGAAAGCTAAATCCAATAAATTATTGAAACAAAGAACCAAGACAATTGAAATCAATATCTTGAACCCCTCATCACAAAACCTATGAACCTCACTTAAATTTTTGAACGCCACAAGAAATCAATTCTTGATAACTTCGAGTTTAGTTCGATGAAGAAAAAGTTGAAACCAATAAGCCTCACAATAATATCTTAATAATTTTGTGCTTTTACAATGAATTAAGAAAGCCCTATTTATGAGGAAGCAATAAAATTCTAAGTAGTCTCGAAATTATGATAAGATTTACCAAAATGAAGAATTCTAACTAAAATAGAAAACTAGAATAAAATTATTATTCTCACCCAGATTTTACTCTATGCGGTCACATAGAAGCAACCATATCTTTCAAAATACACCCTGTTGCATGAGATGTGGCCACACCCTTTTGCCGCATAGTTTCTCGGTTGAGATTCTTCTTCCTTTACTTGAATTATGTTCACTCATCTTGTTTCAACTTTCGAGCCCAACATAAACTTGTCCCTTTATTTGTTGTGATTGATGTTTCATTTGCCGTAACTTGAGCAAGTAATCCCTTGGCATCATTGACATTTTTTGCTAGTGATCTAGTCATTGGTCAATCCTCTACAATTAACGTTTCCATGTCCTTGCTAGCCCTCGCACTATGATTCTTATCAGATGTATTTTCATTAAGTATTGGAAAAAAAGGAAACAAAAAAATTCCACCACAAAGGTGGTTCGCGCTTACAGCACATGTACACTGACTTGCATTTATTCTCGTGTATATGGGGAATATCTTGTATGTATATTTGTCTATGTTGACGATTAAAATAGGAAATCGCTATTTTCATTCATCATCGTTATTATCTAGCTATCTCACTCTAAATCTATCATTATTAAAATTTTAAAAGTTATTCTTTGCTCGTGATTTGTCATTAGTCATTCCTCTACAATCAACGGCTCCTTGTCCTTGCTAGCTCTCGTACCATGGTTCTTATCATTTCTTCCCTCTTCAAAATGATTCATCATCGAATCTTCAGCTGCATAAAATATAGAAGGATACAAAACATTAAAAGTAGCATAAACATTATACTCACCTAGAAGATCCAACTTGTAGGCAATGTCATTAATCTTTTCAAACGCATGGAATGATCTATCCCCCTTTAGTTGCAAGTTTGACTTCCTTTAAGCCGAAAAGCATTCCCTTTTCATATGCACCCAAACCAAATCTCTTGATTCAAATGTAATGCCCTTCTGCCCTTTATTTGCTTGAAAAGCAAACACTCATTTTTGTCCTCAATTTGGCACTGTACCTTCTCATGGAGTGATATTACCAACTCGGTCTTCTTCTTTCCATCTAATCTACCTCTTTCATCAATAGGTAAATAAATTAAATCTAAAGGTGTTAGTGGATTAAATCATAAACAATCTCAAATGTGATATAAGAAATAGTGGAATGTGTGGCCCTATTATATGCAAATTCTGTGAATGGGAAGCAATCATCCTAACTCTTCAAGTTCTTATTGACTATAGTACGCAATAGTTGTATCGTAGTCCTATTAACAATCTCAGTTTGCTCATCCATTTGTGGGTGACAAGTAGTAGAAAAAGATAGCTTAGTTCCTAACTTACTCCACAAAACCTTCAAAAACTAACTAAGGAACTTAACATTTCTATCCGATACAATACTTCTAGGTACCCTATGTAAGCGCACTACTTCCTTAAAGAATAAATTCGCAATATTAGTGACATCATCATTTTTATGAGGAATGAAATGTGCTATCTTACTAAATCTACTACCACAAATATGAAATCTCTTTATTTCTTAGTCCTAGATAAACTTAACACAAAATCATAGACACATCAACTCAAAGTTCACTAGTAACGGGTAATAGCCTATACAAACCTTGTGGTAAAATATTAAACTTAACCTTTTTACAAGTGATGCATCTACTACAAACCCGATTAACATCAGCTTTTATCTTAGGCCAGTAAAACTGTTCATTTAAAATCTCCAAGACTTTCTTAATCCCAAAACGACCTATTAAACCTCCACTATGTGGTTCACGTATTAACAATTCTCTCAATGAACACTGAGGTACACATAACTTGTTCGGCCAAAATAAATATCTATCATACTTAAAAAATCCATCTATATCACGTTTGTCACATGATTCATATATATTAGAAAAGTCCAAGTCATTAGCATACATGTCCTTAACAAATTCAAATCCTAGCAATTTGACACCTAAAGAAGTAAGAAGTACATACCTCCTTGACAATGTATCCGCTATCACATTTTCTTTACATTGCTTGTACCGAATCACATATGGAAATATCTCAATGAACTCCATCCACCTTGTATGTCTATTGTTTAGTTTACCTTGACCTTTTGGATTCTTCAAGGACTCATGGTCGGTATGGGTCAATAACTTCTTTAGGTAGTGTTCTATTTCTTCAAAACTTGAACAAGTGCATACAATTCTTCGTCGAATGTAGGATAGTTGATAGCTCATCAACTTAGTTTTTCACTAAAGTAAGCTATTGGCCTTCATTTCTACATCAAAACAGCTCCAATACCTATTCCTGAGGCATCATGTTCAATCTCAAAAATATTGTTAAAATTAGGTAGTGATAAAACTGGTGCGGTACACAACATATCCTTAATAGTGTTAAAATCATGTTCTTATTCAACGTCATAACAAAATCCTATTCTTTTCGATCTCCGTGACAGGTGTGTCAATTGTGCTAATGTCTTTGACAAAATGCCTATAGAAGCTAGCCAAACCATGAAAACTTCTTACCTCGATTATGCTTTATGTTGTTGGCTACTCCTTAATGGCTTTGATTTTCTTCTTATCCACTCATTTAGAACTAACAACAAAAAAACATTTTCTATGAAAAATGTATACTTTTTAAAGTTAGCATAAAGTTGTTCTTATCTTAAAACCACAAACACACATTTAAATGTCATATATGCTCATTTAAGTCCTTACTATATACCAAGATATCATCGAAGTAAACTACAATGAATTCACCTATAAATGTACGCAAGACATGATTCATTAATCTCTTAAAAGTGCTAAGTGCATTTGTCCGACAATGTATGCACATGCTCCAAGTTCCGTCTTTCTTCAAAAGTAGCACTAACATGACATATGGACTCATACTTTCCCTCACATACCCCTTGCTCATCAAGTCTTCCACTTGTCTTTAAGTTCATTTGTCTCATCAAAATTACTCCTATAAGCTGATATGTTTGGAATGTCAGCTCCAGGTATAAAGCCAATTTGATACTTAATGCCTCGAATGGGTGGTAACCCACTAGACATGTTCTCCAAAAATAAGTATTCAAATTCCCGCAACAAAGAAGTAGCCAAACTAGATAGGGGTATGTTAGATTCCTCAAAGCTGATGTGTGATTCCTTAAAAACCAATAAGATCATAAGTCAGTTCTCAACTATTGGTCCCTTCAACACACTCTCTTTTGCAAAGAAATTCATTTTCAACTTTTCTCTCCTATCGGAAGACTCTTTTTCTTTTTTCTTTTGTGACTCTACTCTTTTTTTCTCCTCACAATTAGCGACCTCACTATTTTCTCTCTTACTCTTTTGTTGTGAAAGATCAATTTCACTCTTTTTTTCTCCCAATCTTTTATCTTCCTCACTTTTCAATTTGATTTAATTTTCATAAACTTGTTTTGGTGTTAATGGAAGAAGATTAATAGATTTCCCATCTATAATAAAATTATACCTATTTTTGTACCCATCATGCATCACCTTCTTATCATATTGCCATAGTTTCCTCAACAAAATATGACATGCATGCATATGAACTACATCACACATTATTTCATTATGATACATCCACCCACATATTGATCCTAATCTCTCCACATTCATTCAACCATTACAATTTATAAGGCCTATAATGTTTAAGCATAGTTAAGCCCAATTTCTTAACAAGTGTAGTGTTAGCCACATTGGCACAACTACCCCTATTGATAATCACTACATACCTTGTTGTTGATATAGCATCTCGTATGAAATATATTCTTCCTTTGTTGGTCCAAGTCATCCACTTTAGTTTGAGCATTAACATCTCGTCTTGTAACAAATAACTCTCCCACGGCATACTCCACTTTCTCACCATCACTAGCATCCTCCAACTCGGACATATCATCATAATTACCTCACTATCACTTACCACTTCTCCACTGTCACACAAGATCATCGTCATTTTCTTTGGACATTAAGAAGCAATGCGTCCCGATCCTAGGAACCTAAAGTATTTGATATGTCGATTCTTAGAAGGTTGAAAATCTTTAATAGGTGTAATTTTGCTAGCAACTTCTTATCTTTCCTTCAGTGGCTCAGTTCTACCTTTGGAAACAACACCAGCACTTCTATTGTTATCCCACTTCGATTTTCAAGAAGGATTAGAAACCGAAGAACTTGATGGATATCTAGTTGCCACATTCCTCTTTAATTGTCTCTCCACCTTCATAACTACATATAGCATGTCTTCCAACTCCACATAATATTATAATTCCACTACATTAGCTATCTTCTTATTCAAACAATTCAAAAACTAGGCATGGTGGCCTCTCGACCCTCCTTAACAATCGCTCTAATTATAGCAATCTCATTCTCTTTGTGATAATCCTCCACACCCATAGATTCTCGATAAAAGGCTTTGTAGTTTTTCATAAAGATCCCTATAGTAATTTTTATGAATGCTCCTCTTCCTCATAATAACTTCAATTCTCCCCATGTCTCAGTAGGCTTCTCATGACTCCTCCTCCTAGATGTTTCTATTTGCTCGCACCAAATAAAAGCATAATCATTCTACTTAATGACAACAAGTTTTACCTTTTTTACCTCCAAATAGTTATGACAATCAAATATAAGCTCTATCTTCTTCTTTCACTCCAAATATGCCTCCGGATCGCTAGTTCCTTTAAATGAAGGAATTGTCATTTTAATATTGTCCATATTTCTATCTACTCATCTCCAACATATTTCTAGCCCTTCTATCATGCATATCACATCTATTAATCATCGTTCTTATTTCGGCCTCCACTAATGCATCATCATCAATTCCACTACCCGCTTCATTTTCACCAACAATCTTTGCTGTAGCTTCTTGCCTACTTTGCCTCCTTGCGTTGGGAATTGCTCTAGGTTGTTCCCTATGTAAATTAGCTAACAATGTGTCTTGCCTCTCTATCCAAGCTTTTTGCCTATCCATCATATCCTCCATATCCCCAAATGATCTTTCAAACAGTCATATCATCTCCTCCGTCATGATGACTTGATTATTATTCCCACTTGAAGCATAATCATCTCTACCAGACATCCAAAACTAGAATAATATTTGTCTCATGTGTGTACACTCGTGTATAACTCAATTTCTCTTTTTTTTTTCCTTTAATTAGTCTCACCAATCTGCCTTTTTTTCACTCAATGCTTCATTGCAAGTGCTTCAAAGAACTAATTCAATCTCAATTAAAGTTCAAACCTTTGTAGAGTTTAAACAAAAAGTTGAGTAAGAGAATTGACTCTAGAATGACTCAAGAAAGTAGTATTTTGACACTTTGAATGAAAACACTAAGAATAAATTCAAGAAAGTGTTTCTTAAATTTTAATTGGCCACTTTTGACTTTGGAATTGTTTTTTTTTTGGTAAATGCTATAGTTTTTCTGCAATTTTCGGATATTTTTACTAGATGCGCAATGCGCGAGAATTCAACTAAGAGCCCAACAAAAATCGAAAAGGAATTGATTTGGGCATTAAGTTAGTGCACAAATGACTTTTAAATTTTTTTATATTTTAATTGGATTGAATGACTCAGAAGATAAAGAACACGAGAAACACGAAAATAGAAGATGAAGACTTTAACAAAAAGGTAAATGATATAACCTTGATTTTTGGAACTTGACTCTGATACCAACTGATGGGAACCTACGTAACAATTGTAGTTACGAAATCTACGACAGATTAGATCAAACTCAAAAAAGTCAAGAGTCAACGTTTGAAAGCTCGACCAATAAATTATTGAACCAAAGAACCAAGACAATTGAAATCAATATCGTAACCCCTTGATCACAAAACCTATGAATCTCACTTGAATTGTTGAACGCCACAAGAAATCAATTCTTGATAAGGTCGAATTTAGTTTGATGAAAAACAAGTTGAAAGTAATATGCCTTGCAATAATATCTTAATAATTGTTTTTTTACACCGGATAAAAAAATCATATTTATGGGGAATCAATCAAATCCTAAGTAATCTCAAAATTATGGTAAAATTTACCAAAAAGAAGAATTCCAACTAAAATAGGAAACTACAATAAAATTATAATTATCATCCAAATTTTACTCTATGAGGCCGCATGGAGTTAGGAGTTGTGGCTGCATAGAAGTAGCTATCTCCTTCAAAATACGCTCTGTTGCATGAGATGTGGCTGCACCCCTTATGAAGCTATGTGCCCTTCGTTGGGATTTTTCTTTATTTGCTTGAATGATGTTCACCCGTCTTGTTTCCATTTCTCAGCCTAATATGAAACTTGTTCATTTATTTGTTGTCATCGATATTTCGTTCACTGTAGTTTGAGCAAGTAATCCCGTAACTTCCTTGACCTTCTTTGCTCGTGATCTAGTAATTTGTCCTTCCTTTACAATTAACATCTCCTTGTCCTTGCTATCCCTCGTATTATGATTCTTATCAGATGTATTTTCATTAGGTGTTGGAAAAAAAAAAAATTCACCATACAGGTACTGTCGTGCATACAACACCTGTACACTGCCTAGTAGTTATTCCCGTGTACAGGAGGAATAAATCTTATGTATATTCGTATTTGTTGATGATTAAAATAGAAAATCACTATTTTCATTTATCATTATTATATATCTAGCTCACTCTAAATATATCTTTATGAGAATTTTAAAAGTACTATATTTGTTCACGTTACATTTCAATATTATCTTATTAAATTCATTCATTTAAACACTATATATACCTACTCTTGCCTATCCTATTACAATTAAAAAATAATAATATATTTATCCTCGTTACATCTCAGCATTGCTCTTATTAAAGTCCTTCATTTAAATACTGTATATTTACAAAAATTAACCAAAAGCAAATTAAAAAAATTAACATGAATGAATGTTTACCAGGTAAACTCTTGGGAATTAACACAATTATAGAATCAAAATTATTGTCTTAATTAATTAATGTTAAATTTTTTACATATAGATGCAAAAGGAATTAAACTAAAATTTAGTCCACTAAATAGAGGTTATATCATGCGAAAAATTGTAATAAGCAACTTTAATAAATGAAAGTTTGTTTAATTTGAATTCAATAAGTAAGTAACATAATTTTAATCCAGCATGCAACTTCACAATTTACTTCAAAAAATTTACAATCGTGAACCCTAGTCATCATTTTTGTACAAATAGTTGATCCACAATTAATTGAATACCGTTTTGTGAACGAAAAGGGGTTGAAATCTCCACATTCTCTGACACGGCCCATCCCGAATCACCCTAGTAAACTCGACACGTGCCATGCGCCGATGGTAAATACCACCTAAGAGTCAAACCCACCACCAAAGTAACTTTGACCTACTATGACCATGACATACTCTTATAAAATTCTTGGCAGGGTTTCCTTTGTAATATGGACTAAAACCACCTGAACAATGATCAATTTCCTTAAGTACACTAGCCCCTCAAAACTCAAACTACTCAAAATACAATATTGGTAAATCGACTTTTACTATTATTTTACAAAAATCGATCAAAACAATCCTCAAAAATTGATTCGGCACAAAATGCTTCTGTTGGAATCTCAACATCCGGCCACACCCAAGGTCATGCACTATCACCAGTAGATTGCCCACCCCCAGAAGACTCCATCCATGGCTTTAAAACTCACCAACGACTTCCATAAAATTAGCCGATTCTGTAGATAATCGAAGGCGGCTTCCATAAGATCAGCATATACTGGAAATAATCGAAGGTGACCCATGGTAGTATTGGATATGCCTTGTTGAGAGGAGTGGATTAGTGGTGGTCCGCGATAGGAAAGGTGGCCGACGACAGTGTTTATAGGCCAAAACAATGAGTGGTAACGCGGTTGTTTTGGCTTATTTCGACTGATTTTCGGCCTAATAATCCGTGGACGTTGTAAAGGGAGGTCAAAGGGTTCGAATGATGCTGGGATCTGGTGATCTAGGTGGTGGCTGGCGCACGGTTTGTGAGGTAGAAAACAGTGGCTCTAGAGGGGGCGTTTTCCAGCTTGCTGGAAATTGGAAAAAATTGAAAACAATGTAAACACGTTTTGAAGCAAGTGTTTTGAAAAATAATTTTACAAAGAACGCGTTTTCAATAATCACAAAATAGATATTCAAAACATAAAATAAATTTAAAACTTAAAACTCAAAATTAAAATACAAAGAGAAACCGAAGAAATTGAAGTCAAGCTTCTAGTAATTGGCACCTAAATCCCTTCATTCTTCTCTTTTCCCCTTCTTTTTCTTTTCATCTTTCTCCTTTTTTTTTCCACCGTTTCAGCCTCTGATCCAGTTTCCTCAGCTTCCTGTGTGTGTATGTAAAATGAGAAATGGGTTTTAAAGAGCGACAAGTGTACTCCACTATCCCATATTTGCAAAGGAAGTTCCTCATCTTCCAATTAATATAACATTTGGTCATTTAACTTTCAATGATAGATAAGTACATCCTCAACTTTAAATTTTATCCATCTCAAACCCTCAAGTATTATAAATTATAAAATAAACCCCAATAAAATAATTTATTTCAATCAAGTCCTAATTGACTATGACTTTGACTAGTCAAACCTTTGACTTTGAATAAATACTATTGACCTTTAACTTGTATGGAATGGAGTGTTAACACTTTCACTTTTTATTGAAGGAAAATTAACTGCACCTTTCTCTATTAGAAAAAAAAAAACTTATTTAACACCCACAGAACATCAAACTCTAAATAAAGAAAATACTATATCTATATGTATTTGCTCCAATGATGTCTCTTCCACTATTTATTTTAGCTTTAGTTGAAGATGATGTTTGATAAATGCTAAAATTTTAGTTAACCGCAAAGCCTAAAAGAATATAAAAGGTCCAAAAATATTTAATGAGGATAAATATTAGTGGATAAATTTAGAGCGTTATATTTTATTTTGTTTCATTCTTGTCTATTTTGGAAAATTGACATAAGTTTAAAAATTTAATATAATTTTTTTTTAAAGTAAATCGATATATAAGAATATTGGATGAAAATAGTGCCTCCCTTAAAATATAAAATATTCCAGTGAATAAATTATTTTGAAGAATGTGGTTATGTTTTTGTTTTTAGTCAAGTATTTACTTTGCCCCTGTTGGTTAGGGATTAAAGCCAAAGTTTAAGTATATTTTTGTAAAAGTTAATGAAATGTATGGTTGAAAAGTCGTTGAGTTATTTACTTTCTGTTTTTTGTTTGTCGATTTATTCACCTTGTAACCGTGATTGTATGGAAAAACCCAATAAAAAAGATTTGCAGGCTTTATTGAAAAAAAAAACTCAGTGTTGTTGGAATGAGATCTTTAGATGGTTCAATTATTGCTATACATAATAAGAAATCATTCGAAAATTATAAATTTTTCTTTAATTGAAGTAACAAGACCGTCTAGATATTCACATGCATATTATATGAATAATAAGGGATTCGAGTTTTTACCTAAATTAGATTGTTAATTCTTGAATTGAATCTAAATCACGAACTTTTAGTCTATCGAATCACGAGTTTCCAACTTTTAATTTCAAAAAGTTGATACTCCGAACTTCGTAGTCTTCTTTAGTATTCTCCAAAGTCTAGATTATATCGGTGGGTGAGCACTTTCTTTTAATTAAATTAAGAAGCTAATTTGGGATTGTACAAATGAATAAAGTAAGAAAATAAATTTTTTTAATCCAAATTTGAACACTATGGAAGAATTATTGCATTGTGTTGTCGTATTCTATTGTGTTTCTTGGTTCCATATAGTCTTTATTTATAGGGATAAAATAGTTACAATCCATGTACAATAATATTTCTAACTACAGTTAAAATAGGAGTTTCGATTAAAGTTCAAATCTAATAATCTTTTATTTAGTTACACATATATTTTTAGATATTCAATTACGATTGCATCTAAGTTTACAACTTGTATAGCAATTATAATTAAATTCAAACTTTTATAGTAATTGCATTTAATCATAAAACTTCTAAATAATTGTAATCAAGTCACAATACTTTATATAGTTATCATAGGGACCTGATTGTACATATATTATCCAAACTCTAATAATTAGATCTTCATCAGTTGATCATAGACTACCCAATCTAATTATTAGTCTTTGCCTTTTTCAAAGAAAGGAAAAATACTATACTCTCGAAATATATAAGATCGTGGAAACTATAATACTTTACTTTCACTAGTCGTATATGTATTGTATCCACATCTGAGATTTGATAGTTAGGTACGAACATAAATAACTATTTTGTCACTCTAATTATTCTTATTATTTTGAGTACTATTTTGTTCAATAGTTCTATAAACTAATTATAGATGTCTAAATTTAGCCATCGCTAAACATTAAGCTCAACAATTAATTGTGAAAACACTTAAATAGTCACTCAGCCTATTTTTTAGGACGATGGTTCTTGACACAAATTCAACTTCTTTGCTTTACTTGGTCTCAAGTTTGTAACTCATCAAGATATTTGACCAATCAAATTGATATTTTTTAGAGTCAAACAGTTTTTAACTCATCAAGACATGCTTAACTCATCATCAGTTTTTAACTCATCTAGATATTTTTAACTCACAAAGATGCTACAAGTAGGGAATGAACTCGAGGTGGATGAAAAGATGAAGCTCAAAGGTTTTCTGCTCAACAATTTAGACATTTTTTTGGGGTCAACAGATATTATGGAAATCGATTTTTTTAGGTTATATTGTTAAAATGCAGGAAAAATTTATGAGTTTACGTGCAAAATTGTTTTATTGAAAAATGTCTTGTTGAATATTGATTTGGTAGTGGCGGTAACGCAAGGGGGGGAACATGCTATTGGGGGAGTCGGGAGGAAGATTATTATTATTATTATTATTATTATTATTATTATTATTTGAGAAAATGCATTTTTAAAGTACAACTAATTCAATAGGATTTTTTTTTTGTCCAATTGGATAGTAAAAACAATTGCAGTAATAGATTTTCATATCATTTCATACTTCTTTTGTTAACCAGATCACCATTATTTTGTTAAGTTAGTAGACAGAGTTCCAGAGTTGATACAAAAATGATGTTCAGTTATAAATTGGGAGACTAGCTGTGTTTATAGCCCAACTAAAGTGAATTTGGACACCATGCGTATATTTTTTAAAGGTTTGAGATTGTGAGTGCCACAAAGTGAAAGTTAGGGTAAGAATTGTTGGGAATCTACTTATACATGTACAGCGGAATTGAAACAATTTTTCGATATCCATAGACGAATCTACTTTGTATTTAGATAAAAGCTGTGATAGAAGAATACCTTGATGAATTTCACAGATTCCTTAGC
>CAIGRL010009532.1:590-12045 GCA_903798325.1 Fraxinus xanthoxyloides | reverse complement strand
TTTGGGAATGAATGGGGGTGGGGGTGATGAAATATGTAGATTTAAAATTTAATTAATTACAATTAATAATTCTATTTACCACTTGATTTTTGAATTGTAAACTTTATCACCTTATTTCTGAATCGTAATCTTGAAAAGAAGTGTTTTAGATAATTTTCTCGTAATTAATTTGTGTATAAGACTATCTTAAATTTGAGCCCAATTCAAGTGATCGAATAGATAATTAAATTGTTGGGCTTATGACATCTAGATAAAGTGCAAGCCGGATTATATATGTAGAGACCGAATCCATTAGAGTTGTATTTGACGATGAACCAAATACATATGAAAACTATAAATAGGATTGTGGTCCTCAATTCATATGTAATTTCTCATTTTATCTGTCATCTCATCAACACAAGAGAAAGTACATTGAATAGAAAGATCAAGACACCCACAATCAAGAATCAAGAAAAATGATTTGAGCAATTAAATTGAAGAATAGGACAATCAAAATTATGAAGCAAAAAGAAAAATATCAAGATCAAGAACTCAAGAACCAAAAGAGCCAACAATCAAGATTCAAAATCCGGAATCAAGATCCAATATTAAAGAATTATTCCCAAAGAATTAAGATATTTTCTACATTATTAATTTTCTTGATAATTTGACATGGATGATCTTGACAATTAAGCAATTAGGTTTTCTGGTTTTATAAAGTTTAAAGTTTTATAAAATTTCAACAAGTGGTATCATAGCCGCCTTTATGTTAAATCATTGAGATTCAAGAAAGAATTTTAAGGTTGAACTTCATATTTTGGATTTCTTAATTTTGGGATGTGAATTTCAAGCCCTAAATTTCAAAATTTTGGATTTTTTTTGGTATTTTCAAATTTGACAATCTTAGAAATGAATTGTTGAATTTGAGTATGATTATAATTGATTGCTTTATGTTGTATTCCAGATTGAACATTGAGAAAAGGTTTTGTTAATTTTGCATTAAGGATTAAAAATGAGTAATTAATTAGTGGGAATTTCAAAATAAATAATCATTCTATCTATTTTGGAAATCAAATTAAGTGACCATTAGTAGATCACATGGTTCGTGGGTTAATGTTGCATGTTTGGTCTGGACACTAATCATGTGGGTATGTGATTATGCTGGTTGAAGCAATTTAGAAGAAAAATCAATAAATTCAGCTGCTTGACTCAATGGACAGTAATGACGCGCTATTTCATTGGCCAGTAAAGGTAACACCGTGGCGCTGTGACGCTGACTTACTGCTTTTTAATTTATTTTTTTTGTCAAAACAAAAAAAAAAGGTAAAAATATAAGATTAGAGTTAAGAAACAATCAATTTTAAATCTTGGTATTTAAAACTTCTTTTAGATTACTAATTTTCTAAAATAGATTCGTTGAAACAACATGTTACCAAAAGCAACCTCTCTTAATTAATTTATTTGAAATGGTAGGAAGGTTGTTTACATAATTCATGCGGGTATTGACCAATCCAATGGAATGTTAACATTTGGCCAAATTATTTACACACCATGGTAATAAATATGTGACAATTGTAAAATTTTCTATTATGTGAATATTGAGTTGATCCAAAGATAGACTTGATGTTTGACAGAATTTATTGTCAATATTTGATTACTACACCAAGAGTGTCACTTACAAGTTGGTATTTTTGTCCAAAAAATAAATATCAATATTGTGCTCGGTCTCTTGTAATGGAGTTCACCATTATTTGAAATTATTGATTGTCCAATTCGGATTCCTATGTGAACATGATAATTAGGTTTAAATTCTCTATTCAGTTAATCCATCAACTTCTGCAATATCTGCCAACATCAATTTAATTTCCATGTTAGAACCAAAGTTTAAAGGTTGGAAAGAGAACATTTATATTGTTTTTGGCGGCATGAATCTAGACCTTGTATTTTGCAGTGAACAACCCAGTACTCATACGGCTAAAAATTCCGCGAATAAAAATGGGATTCAGATAAGTGGGATTATTCAAATCGCATAAGTCTTATGATCATGAAACGTAAAATTCCAGCAGCATTCAAGAACGTTGTATCTGATAATGTAACTACTGCCAATGAGTTTCTTGATGAAATTGAAAAAAAAATGGTTTGCAAAATGCGATAAGGTAGGAACTAGCACGCTTTTAGCGAAACTTAGTTTCCCTAAAGTATAAGGGTAAAGAAAACATAAGGGGTATATCATGGAGATGTCTCATCTTGTTTCAAAACTAAAAGCATTAAAGGTTGAGTTGTCTGATGACTTGCACAATTCGACTAATTTAAGGTCAGTTATAACTGTTAAAAGGGAAATTATTCTTAATGAGTTCATTCCATATTGTGTGTAAGAAAAAGAAAGGCTAAAGTAAGATAAAAGTGATATTATTCACTTGACAAGTACATCTAAGGACAAATTACAAAGAATAGAAAGTTGCATCCAGCTCGATTCAAAATAAACAACGAAAGCCTGAAAATGATAAATTTGGCTGTTACTTTTGTGAAAATCAAGGATAAAGAGAGACTGTACTAAATATCACGCTTGACGTGTAAAGAAAAGTGCACTTCTCACTTTTGTTTGTTTTGATGTTAATTTAGTTTCAATACTTAAACACACTTAGTGGATAAAATTCTGGTGACACCACTCACTTAAGTGTGTCTATTCGAGGTTGCTTGAACAACCTAAAGCCAATGTGGGACAATGGAAAATCAATTAAGTTTAAGGTTACATGGACTTTTAGGTTATTATTTAGACTGGTTATGATTTGAATATGAAAGATATATTTGTGGTATCGTCTTTTAGACGGAATTTGATTTCTATTTCTACATTGGACAAATTCGATTACTCTTGTTCAATTGAAAATAGTCAGTTTGGTCTTTTTCTTAGTTTAAATATTGTGGATACCAATTTATTTATCTGGTCACAATAACCTATATTTGCTTAGTACGATTGCTTCTTATAAAAAAAAAACCTTGCATGTGAATTCATATGGTAAACATAAATTAACCAATGCGAATTTTGCTTTGTTATGGTATAAGTGGTTAGGTAACATTTCTCAAAAGAGAATCTTGTTTCGTTATGTAGCATTACTAGTGCTTAATTCAAGGAGAACATTCAAACGTTAATTCAAAGAGTTGAAACTTATCGATGCTCGACTCTCCAAGTGAGATTCAGTCATTACTTTCCACGTAGAAAGGACTTAGCAATTAAGTATTCTTTTGGTACTAACCCTCTAGTCTCAAACCCCAAGGCCTTCACACCATTGCAAATTTTCAACTTTTGTCCAATGGTATCCTATCTAATGTGAATGTCACTCTCAACTTTCACTTACTTAAGATGGATGAATTAAATAGATCACAATGAACACTTAATCTGTCAATAGAAAAACCCTACTTCTTCAATAAACTCTTATTTTGAACATTAGGACCACATGACCTACCACGACATATTAGGGCACTGGTACAAATTGACAGACATGGATTGCCCAGTGTTAGAGTTTAATTTTGATTTTACTTCCAATTCTTATTTTTTCCTAGATTTACAGTTGTTCTTATTGTAAAGGAAGTAGTACTTCATTTACTGTTTTAGTCTTCGTCATTTATTTTCATTGTAAGGGAAGTAGTACTTCCTCAATTTTTGCTTTCATTATTTTCATGTAAACATAGTATTCCTCCACCACAAGTGAGGACAAATTAATAAATTCTCGGAGGTCCCGCCCTCCTTTAACATAAAAAAGGTAGCTTTCCTACTTACACTCACACAGTCTTTTTCCTTGGTTGATCTTTTACTACATATTGGTGATACATAAGACCTAATTACTCTAGGCTTGCTTTCACTCATCAATATAGACGACTTTACCTTTTTTACATTGACCAGTGCATAGTGTTTTATTGGAATGATAGTAGGGAACAAAATCCTAGTTAATAGCTAATACTCAGTTTGGACCTTCGACCAACCACTTTTATCTTAGACATCAACTCAACCTCGAACTATTTTATATTTAGAATACTCATTTTTAAAATTTAAACCCTCCCAAATTTATTCTTTAAAAGCTCAGTCAAGAAGTAAGATATTTGGAATCATTCAGTTGTAACTCTCGTCTTTGTCTATAATTCAATGAAACCTATAATCTCACATAACATGTCTTTTAAGTTCAAGTAAAGAATTAGTTTTCTTGCTTAATATATGGAATCCAACACTAGAAAATAATATAAAAATATGAAACACAATTTATAGAAATATTCATCAATCCTCAAGATTACTCTCTTCATCACATTGAAGTGACTTATCCAAGTTGATTTGCAACAACATTATGAAAGAAAGTATTTTTCAAAATTTCGAAAATTTCAAATTTTTCGTGTTTTCAGACTAGATAGTAAAACTTCAGACTAACAAACTACAAGACTCTACCACCAAACTTAAAACTACATTATCCCATAGTATCAAACAAACGAGACAAAATTTAAAGATAAGTATAAATGTGGGTAAAGAAACTTCTCCAATTTGAAGTTCGAGGATGAAGGGCTATTGTTTACTTGGACTCGTAAACATCTCGTAGCAAGAACCTACAATTCATTCCCAAACTTGTGTTTTGAGTATCGTGCACAAATATGCCCAAAGCATCTTTAGAATAGTTTTAAAGTCCTAGTGGATTTTGGAAATCTATGTTTCGCGACCACATATCGGTGCCCAAAGCATTTTTAGAGGCTTGTCGCATTCGCGAGTATTCCACACCGCTTGATAATTTTTTGACAATTTCAAGTAAAACATGTTGGATTTATTAATTTGTCCTGTGGGCCTACATATGTAATTAATTGAGTATAAGACTATCTTAAAGTTGAGCACAATTCAAGTAATCTAATAAAGAATTAAATTGTTGGGCTTATGACATCTAAATAAAGTGTAAGCCGGATTATATATGTAGAGATCGAATCCGTTAGGGTTGTATTTGACGATGAGCCAAATACATATGGAAACTATAAATAGGGTTATGGTTCCCAATTCATATGGAATTTCTCATTCTTTGTGTCATCCCATCAACACAAGAATACAAGAGAAAGTATATTGAATATAAAGATCAAGAAACACACAATCAAGAATAAAAAAAAATGATTTGAGCAATTAAATTGAAGAACAATGCAATCAAGATTATGGAGCAAAAAAAAAATCAAGATCAAGAACTCATGAACCAAAAGAGCCAACATCAAAATTCAAGATCCGGAATCAAGATCCAATATTAAAGAATTATTCCCAAAGAATCAATGTATGTTCCACATTATTACTTTTCTTGATAATTTTGCATGGAGGATCTTGTCAATTAAGAAATTATGTTTTCTTGTTTTATAAAGTTTAAAGTTTCTTAAAATTTCAACAAGTGGTATCAGAGCCGCCTTTATGTTAAATCATTGAGATTCAAGAAAGAATTTTAGGGTTGAAATTTATATTTTGGAATTCTTAATTTTGGGATGTGAATTTCAAGCCCTAAATTTCAAAATTCTGGATTTTTTTAAGTTTTCAAATTTGACAATTTTGGAAATTAATTGTTGAATTTGAGTACGATTATAATTGATTACTTTATGTTGTATTCCGGATTTACATTAAGAAAAATGTTTTACTAATTTTGCATTAAGTATTAGAACATGAGTAATTAATTAGTGGGGATTTCAAAATAAATAATCATTCTATCTATTTTGGAAGTCAAATTAAGTGACCATTAGTAGATCACGGGTTTATGTGTTAATGGTGCATGTTTGGTCTGGACACTAATCATGTGGTCAAGTGATTGTGCTGGTTGGAGCAATTTAGAAGAAAAGTCTATAATTCCGGCTGCTTGACTCCATGGACAATGATGACGCGATATTTCATTAGCCAGTAAATGCAGCGCTAGTTTTGTGGTGCTGAGACGCCGACTTGCTACTTTTTAATTCTATTTATTTTTTTTTGTCAACAAAAAATAAAAATAAAAGATAATGGTTAAGGAACAATCAATTTTAAATCTTAGTATTTAAAGTTTCTTTTGAATTACTAATGTTCTCAAATAGATTAGTGGAAATAACATGTTACCAAAATAACCTCTATTACCTAAATTAATTTATTTGGAATGTTAGGAATGTTGAGTGTACATAATTCATGCGGGTATTGACCGGCTCAAAGGAATGTTAATATTTGACCAAATTATTTACACACTTGTGGTGATAAATATGTGACACTTGTATAGTTTTCTATTATGTGAATATTGAGTCGATCCAAAGATAGACTTGATGTTTGATCGGATTTATTGTTAATATTTGATTACTACACCAAGAGTGCCACTTACAAGTTGGTATTTCTGTCCAAAAACTAAATATCAATGTTGTGATCGGTCTCTTGTGATGGAATTCACCATTATTTGAAATTATTGATTTTCCAATACGGATTCATATGTGAACATGTTAATTAGGTTTAAATTCTCTATTCGGTTAATCCATTAACTTCTACAATATGTATCAGCATCAATTTAATTCATGTGTTAGAATCAAAGTTTAAGGGCTGGAAAGAGAATGTTTATATCGTTATTGACAACATGAATCTAGATCTTGTATTTAGGAGTGAACAACTCAGTACTCTTACAGATAAAATTCCCGCTAATAAAAATGGGACTCGAATAAGTGGGATCATTCGAACCGCATAAGTCATATGATCATGAAACCTGAAATTCCAGCAGCATTTAGGGACGTTGTGTCCGATAATGTAACTAGTGCCAAGGAGTTTCTTGATGAAATTGAAAAAAAAAATGCTTTGCAATGCAATAAGGCTGGAACTAGCACGATTTTAGCGAACTTAATTTCACTAAAGTATAAGGGTAAAGAAAACATAAGGGAGTATATCATGGAGATGTCTCATCTTGCTTCAAAACTAAAAGTATTAAAGGTTGAGTTGTCTGATGACTTGCTTGTGCATTTAGTTTTGATTTTTATTCTTGCACAATTCGACTAATTTAAGGCCAGTTACAACTGTTAAAAGGGAAATTGGACTCTTAATGAGCTCATTTTATATTGTGTGTAAGAGAAAGAAAGGTTAAAGCAAGATAAAAGCCGATATTACTCACTTGGCAAATACCTCTAAGGACAAATTATAAAGATTAGAAAGCTGCATCCGTCTCGATTCAAAATAAACAACGAAAGCCTGAAAGAGATAAATATGACTGTTATTTTTGTGAAAATCTGGGATATATAAAGAGAGACTGTACTAAATATAACACTTGACGTGTAAAGAAAAGTACACTTTTCACTTTGGTTTGTTTAGATGTTAATTTTGTTTCAATACTTAGACACAATTTGTGGATAAAAATTTTGTGAACCACTCACGTAAGTGTGACTATGCACGGTTGCCTGAACAACCAAAAGTCAATTGATATTGAAAGATTCATCTATGTGGGGTAATGACAAATCAGTTAAGCTTGAGGCTATATGGACTTTTAGGTTTTTATGAAAGACTGGTTGTGATTTGAATATGAAAGTGATATTTGTGGTACTGTTTTTGGACGAAATTTGTTTTCTATTTCTATGTTGAATAAATTCGATTACTCTTGTTCAATTGAAAATAGTCAGTTTGGTCTTTTTCTTAATTCAACGATTTTTTCTTATAAAGAAACATTGCATGTGAATTCACATGGTATTAAATATAAATTAACCAATTAGAATTTTTCTTCGTTATGGCACAATCGATTAGGTAACATCTCTCGAAAGAGAATGTAAAATCTTGTGTCAGAAGGAATTCTTGACTCCCTTAATTTTTCATACTTAATTATTTATGTGCTGCTCCCATCATCTTGAAAGAAATGATAGCTGAGAAATTCAATAGACTTGAGGAATTGCAACCCTGAAAAATTAATGCTTCAACTTACACTTGAACTCAAGAATCCAGTAGACGATATCAACAAATCATAATATGATGATGCAAATCGGTAGAAGACATCAATAAATCGGTTACTGCATATTGTCTCCCAGAACCTCCTATTTTTCTCAACTAAAACCTATTGGTTACCTTCATGCTATTGTCGTTGAACTTCAAAAAATATACAAGAGCTACAAGACTAAAGGAAACTTGCAGATTGTGTATTTGTACTAGAGTGGTTACAGTTTGTCAACTTACCATTTAGTCACTTTGTGTAATTAAGTATTGTTGTCTACAGAATAGAACAATTTCTTATTTGACATGTATAGGTAGAAATCCTTGAACTTAGCAATTATCAAGCGGTGCTATGTCTTTCTTCAATAATTGTGATTTTCATTCTTAATATATGTCATTCATGAGTTGTTATAAAAATTAAACGCATGAACTAATATTCTAAAGTCGTGTATTTCATCACATGAATAATATTTTTTATGAGATAATAGTAATACGTATGTGAAGCCGTCTATACAATGGAATGTATAAGAGTGATGCTCTGCATCTAAAATATTACTACAATCCATCATGCAGATTATTCTCAAAATTTCTTAGGAGCTAGACCCAAGAGAGACCAACTAGACCTATCAGCTTGGATTCAACACACTATTTCAGAGGCAGAGAACAACGAAATTGGGAGGTTACCTAATCCCCAGGAGGTCAAAGATGCGGTTTTTTCTATCCCAACGGACAATACTCTTGATCCTGATGGATTTGGCTCAGGATTCTATAAATCTTGTTGGGAGATAGTCGGTGAGGATGTCGTGGAGGCAGTATTCGATTTTTTTTAGGTAGGAAGATCCCAAGATTCTACTTTTCCTCCTATGTGGTTCTTATTCCTAAGACAGATTCCCCTTCGAGTTTTGACAAGTTCAGGCCAATAAGTTTATGTTCAGTAATATATAAGGTCTGGTCGAAAATTCTAGTAAAAAGAATAGCTTTAATATTACCAAGAATTATTTCTATGGAGCAATGTGCTTTTTATTTCGGGGAGAAGTGTTTTTGATAATATTACTCTATATCAAGAGATGATTCATAACCTTCACAAGTTGGCAATGGGTGGAAAAGTAGCCCTGAAAGTGGATATCGCCAAACCATATGATAGTATTGATTGGGACTTTCTTATGCACGTATTGAAGTCCTTTGGCTTCTCCTCCAATATCTGTGATCTGGTAAAACAGTATGTTACTATTCTTTTGTTTTCTGTGGCGATGAATGGAACTGTGAAGGGTTTCTTCAAAGATGGAAGGGGTCTAAGGCAAAGGGATCCCGTATCTCTATTTCTTTTTATTGTTGTTGAAGAAGTTTTATCTAGAATGTTGAGAGCTAAATATGAAGATGCCAACATAAGATCTTTCTCTTTACCAAGGGGGCTCCCTTAATTTCTCATTTGTTGTATGCTGATGATATTGTTATATTCGCGAATGGTGGAAAAAAATCTTTAAGATCTATTAAGGACGTCTTTCGAAAATACGAAGAATGGTCGGGACAGGTTGTTAGTGTTGATAAAACCTTCATTATTTTATCTAAACGGATCACCGTGTCAAGAAGACGGATGCTCTTACGACTCACTGGATTCACATAAGGTAAATTCTCCTTCAAATATTTAGGGGTTCCTATAATCACAGGAAGATTGAGAGCTCAAAATCTTGAGGACGTGGTTGGGAAAATTCGTATGATTTTGACAGGTTGGCAAAGTAGGGTGCTATCTAAGTGGGCCAGACTTCTGCCTTTGAGGCATGTCCTTACTAGCATGCCTCTACATCTATTTTCTTGCATTAAAGCACGGACTTCGGTTATAAAAGTTATCAACATAATCTTTAGTGATTTCTTCTGGGGCTACGCGGATGGAAAGCCTAAGAGAAAATGGATAGCATGGGACAAAGCTTGTATGCCTATTAAAGAAGGAGGAGCTAGGCTTCGTAATCTACATAAAGTTCGATTATCCTTATACGTGAAATTTGCCTGGAAAATTTTGACTGAAACATCTCTTTGGTCAAAAATTTTTAAGGCAAAATATATCGAGGACAAACACATATCTCAGGTCGATGCTACTAAGGGGTCAAGATTCTGGAAGATGGTTATGAGTTAAATGCCAGATGTTCTTAAACGATCTAGATGGCCAATGAAGAAAGGTGGTGTATCATTTTGGTGGGATAGATGGTCAAATATGGATCCTTTGGGAGATCGGATGCTATTGGTTGAACAACCTAAAATCTTGATCAAAGATCGTAAAAATGAATATGGACGGAATGAAAATCTGATAGAGGAGCTAGTGGGGAGAGATCAAGTGGGAGATGTTCTTGCTAAACTGGGAAAAATGGAGACAGGCAAAGATAGATTGATTTGGACTGAAAGCTTGGGTGCAAAATTTTCTTCAAAAAGTGCTTGGGAAGATACAAGACATCAGGAGCAGATATCACAGTGGCATGAATGGATTTGGCACCCAACTTTACCAAAGAAGATTTTGTTAAGTATGTGGTTGGCCATGAAAGGAGGCCTCTTGGTAGATGACAAAATCCGAAAGGCTGGTATCCCCATTGTATCAAAGTGTATGTGTTGCTTGCAAAGGGGATATGAGGATCAAAATCACGTCCTGGCCTTGGGGAATGTGGCTCAACAAATTTGGCAGAAATGTTCAACCTTACTAGGAATTCGATACATGTTGACTCGAGGATGGAGATAGCGTGTAGAAATTTGGTTCCGAAGAGCAAAACAAACATCACATAAAAGGTACTCTGGTAAGTATTATTCCTAGTATAATTTGCTGGCATTTATGGATGTGGCGATGTTCAGCTAAGATGGAGGGAAAGATGGAATTTATAGAAGCTACTTGGAGAAAGATAAAAGTTTGGATCTCCTGGGTGTGGTTAAAACTAAAAGAAGTGAGAACGTTAAAGAGAAGAGATGAATGGGTGTTGATGGAACTTAATATACCAGTAAAGCTGATTAAAAAGAGAAAAATTAAAGTAGTGAGATGGCAACGACCAATGCAGGGATGGTACAAACTTAATACTGATGGATGTTGCCTGGGCAATCCTGGAATTTGTGGTGCTGGAGGTATTATTAGAATGAGAAGGGTGATATTGTCATGTCCTTTGCTAAGAAACTTGGTGAGGGTACCAATAATGGTGTTGAACTACTAGCATTATTATATGGGCTCCGACACGCTAAAAGGTGTTGACCTATGATTCAATATAGCCGTACTTGTTTTGATCATAACAAACAATACACTTATATTTCTAATAAGGTTTGTTTATTGAACTTTTCATAAATATATCTTCTTAAGTATTCAAATACTCAAATCTTCATCCGTTGAAGAACAAGCAATCAAATGAGTCTCGAAAAGAACAAGAACAAGAACATTGAAGTTTAAAGTTTAGAAGTAGTTTATCGGAACTCAAATGTAAAGGTATTAGCTCTTCGATTCTTAGCAAGTGCATAAAGCTCAAATTATTTTTATAATCCATCACTTGCATAAAAATACTTTTCATTCATAATATGAAATAGATTTTGAAAAAA
>CAIGRL010009516.1:0-11479 GCA_903798325.1 Fraxinus xanthoxyloides | reverse complement strand
ATTAATTTTTTCCATTTAAAATGAGGCCAAACGTAAACAAAAAGATCCAAACTTTTAAAAAAAATTCTGGTGGAAAATTATACAAATCAAACACACTCAATTAACAATTCCGTGGAAAATAAGTTTTAGGCAATTACTTCCCTAGAATTCATTTTCTTTCCACCAATTTTCCACCATTGCAATCAAATGGACCCTTATCTCTATTTGATGGAAACCATTGTTAAGACTTGGGAAAAAAGTAGAGAGAGAGAGGGAGAGAGAGAGAGAGATGTTTATGTACGTGGACTGTTGTAACATAAAAATAAAGTTTTAACATTTCAATATTAGAACCATTTAATCTATTTTAGTTTTAACATAAATTAAAAATATCACTATTTATTTTGTAACTTACATTTTTATTGGTTTAATATTCATGATTGTGGGGTTAAACTTATCCCGGGTGTGATTTTCATTGAGATACATAATATGAGAAATCATAACTTGAAAAAATAATACATATACATTTCATACTATTTTTTCTATATTTTGACAATTCGATAAATGCTCGTTCTTATTTTCTTATGATCATGCCCCTAGAATAAGAACTGGCTATGAGTTACATGAATTTTATCTTGCAGTCGTGTAGAGTCGAAAATACCTGCACGAAAGGGAGATAACACGTCTTTAGTAAAACGTCCTTAAAGTGACTCTATAATGCTTTCTTTCTTAACCCTTCCTACTTATATTTTATGTTTATGTTATTATTGAATTGTGTTTTTATGTTATCTAAAATTGTTATGTAAATTGATGATTTATATATACACACAAATCACTCATCTTTTCCAACATGGACTTTTCCAACTTGGAACCGACCACAATAAATTTATTCCATCATCTTTAAGTAGCAAGTTTGAAACGACAAGAAATGAAATACAATAGACATTACACTTGATGAATGATCACAAGGATAACTTTTTCAGACAGAAAGTAAGTCTGTACTGTAAATGCAAGAAAAAAGAAAGGAAAAATGAGGAGTCCCAAAATCAAACAATCTCAAAAGTTGAACCCAAGAAATTGCAGTCAGAATTTTGTAGAAAAAAAGTGGAATTAGACTGTTGAAAAGGATGAATTCAAGGATATCAGACCTACCTCAATAATTTCAAACTTAGTTTATGCACTATAGTCCATAGGGCTTCTTCCAATTATTTTGTTTTGCTTCACCTTTTTGTTTATGGAAATCACAAGTTGGGAAAAAAAAAAACCATGAAATTCGGGCTACACGGAGTTGTCGAAAGGTGGGCAAATCGCAAAGTTGGAAATACGGCACATATCTATTAATGTTGAGATTTCTTCCACGAATAAGAAACCTAATCAACTGGAGCGTCATCTCGAAATCAATCTTATTGCAAGGTGCATGTATACTAACATTTTTTTTTCACGGGTTTTGATCAGTTTTGGATGGTACAGTTTATGAGCGGTTAGAAAAATCGGCGCTTTCTAATTTTTTTAAGCATCGATTTTGAATGATTTAAAAATAATTCAAAAATTTTGATTTGTTCTCTCAATTCAGCAAATCGATGAATTTTGACTATTTCTTTTATTATCTTCTAATTTTACCATTTATAAAATAATTATTTTCAACCAACATATTTTCTTCAAAACTAACTTGTAAATAAAAATATATTAACTAAACTATTATTTATAAGCAAAAATTAAATTATAATCTAAAAAATACTTATAAGTAAAATATTATTTATAAAATAAGAAAAAAATACTTATAAGTAAAAAAATAATTTTATGTAAAAAAATCGTTTATAAAATAAAATACTACTAATAAGATAAAAATTCACTTATAAAATATAAAAAAAGTTATTTATAAGTAAAAAAAATTCAATTAAAATTATTTAAAAGTGTAAAATTAACTTATAGTTGTAAAATTTAGTAGTAAAAAATTATGAACTTAAGATTTTAATTGAAGATTTTAATTTATTTAATTTTTTAAGTTAAATATTAAATTAAAAGTTAAAAAATTACGTATAAGTAAAATATCACCTATGAGGAAAAAATTCCGTATAAAAAACAATAAACTAGATTTTTTACTAATGGACATATATGTAATTTTATTCTTTTAAAAGACTTTCAAAATCGTTGATTAATAATCTCCAAGCATATGTTGGACAGTTTCAAAAAATCGCTACTAAAATTATTCAAAATCGATCCACTCATAAACGCTCAAAATCGATACTTTAAAAAGTAGGCCTTAATGAGTTCACATTTTTCTTTCTTAATTATATAAAAGTAGTATTGTTTCGAGATCGAGAGCATAAAAATACGGAAATGTATACTATACTATGTACGTATATTTTAATAAGAAATGGTCCCAATTGGAATTCTATTTTTGGATTTGAAATATTTAAAAGACTGTCGCTTAATTATTTTTCAGAATAAGAGATTTTATTGTTTACATTATTTTGGAAACTGAATAAGTCAACACCTCATATATACATACATATTTTTTCTTTTCCTATTGCAACCTGTAATAACTCATATTTTTATTAAACACCGGGATCAATTTTAAATTGTCAACTTTCTTAATAATAGAATCTCAAATCTTTAAGGGATGTGGAACTTTATAACAATTTTTAATTTAATGCTTGTTGGAAATAATTTAAAAAATATTGCTAAAAAATTGAGGTTAAAGTCAACAATTAATTTTAATCATATTAAAATATACTAAAGCTTTTATTCTCGAAGAAATACATATTTCGAAAATGCTTTCAAGTAATAATTATAAAGATATAATAAACTTATAATTGGTAGTAATCATTGGATAATATAGTAATTAATATTGTGACATTATCATGATCATTCCTTTTTGGATTAATTTCATTTTGGTCACTGAAATTTCAATTGAATAACCCAATTTTAGTTTATCTTAATAAGGTCATTAAACTTCAAATTCATTAGCCACTTTATTAGCTCTTATTACTAAAGTTAGCATGTTAAAGCTACATTAACATTTAAAATTTATTGAAATGTGAAGTATCTTACGTTTTCAACTACACATGTTGTCTAATCAATATTCGTGAACAAAAAGAATATTTACACTGAGCTAATATACCCCGATATCTATGCTCTTGCTAACAATTCGTGATTGCTAATAATTTGCGATTGCAGAATTTGAGCTAATATATTTTTATGAAAATTTACATTCACAACTTGATTATGTAGCAGCATATTTACCAGGAATAGAATAAAAATGTTAATTTTAGTAACGGTGGCTAACATGGTGACTATATTGAATTGAAGTCGAGTATATGATTGAAATAAATTAAAATTAAGTGATACAATTGAGATTTTACAGAAAATTCAGTGTCCAAAAATGAAATTACCCCATTGCATGCCCCTCTACTTAACCATAAAGTGTTTCTTCCTTCTTGTGAGTCTGAAGTTGTAAATACTATCCTAAATCAATAAGATCACTCCTAAAATAGATACTGCAGAGAAATCATGATTCATCTTTTGTACTCTAATCTGTGTGTGTGTGTGTGTGTGAGGGAGAGAGAGGGAGAGAGAGAGATGCGGTTCTAATGTCAGTAAATTTTGAAAGTTATTTGGATTTTTTGGCTTCCCTGCCATCTTTTCAGGCTCATTCTCTAGCTCCCTACTCAATAGGGTGGCTGCTGATTAAGAACTGTTAAATAGAAAAATACTTGAAAAAATGCTGTAAGAAGGGATGAATTATTTGTCTCATACATTATGATTTGCATATAATTAAAGAAACCTACAATTTGGGAGTGTGTTTTGCAGCTTACCGGTAATCAAGAACCAAATCTCCATTAAAACAAAATTGAAATCACAAACATTCATTCATTCATTCACATCTCTTCTTTGCTTCTAATCTTTATCATAACTTTTTGTTGCCTTTTGATCCAAGCAAGGAGTGTTATAGTTGTCCCTGTCAACTTCAGTCCTTCTCTCCCAGATATCTCTCTGATATGATATCCTCCTCTTTCTATCACTATTACCCTCCATGTGCCTACCCCTACTCCCACCCGTCTCTTTATAATTCAACATTTCATCCACTCTCTCCATTTCATCTACCTTCTTCTTCTTCTTCTCCGAAAAGTGAAAATCGATAATGGAAACTCAACAAAATCATCAGCACCAGGAAAAAGAAGATGGGGGAAACAAAAGCAGTAATTTTCTATGCAGGCAAAGCAGTACAAGGTGGACACCCACTACTGAGCAAATAAGAATCTTGAAAGACCTTTACTACAACAATGGAGTTAGGTCTCCAACTGCTGAGGAGATACAGAGGATCTCTGCCAAGTTGAGGCAATACGGCAAGATTGAAGGCAAAAATGTCTTTTATTGGTTTCAGAACCATAAAGCTCGTGAGAGGCAGAAGAAACGCTTCACTTGTACTACTCCTGCTGCCTCTGATGTCCCCATGCGCCACAGATCATCTGCAGCTGGTGTTTGGAAATACCATCAAGATCATCATTTCCCTAACAATCTTACTGCTGCTGGTCAATATTACATTTTCTTAAGATCCCACAATCTTTATTATTAGATGCTCATATAGAGATTAGGGTTCTTGCATCACATCAAGATTTTTGAGGGTTTTCTAATTTGGTGTGTTTTATGATCAGGTTTTCCATCTTCATCAAGTTCTTCTCCTTGTGTGCTGAATGTGGGACACCATAGCTATGGATCTGTAGCTATGGAGAAGAGTTTTAGAGTGAGTACAATGATTTTTAACCTGTCTATCACATATTGAAAAAAATGTATACTAAATATTTTGTTTATGGAAGATAAAAAATCTAAAGGTCGTTTCTTTTCCAAGTATAAATTTGACGAGAAATTACCATGAAGAAGAAGAAAACCCCTAAATTTATTGATGCAAAGAAGCATTAGAAGAAGACACAGAGGAAATATTACACTTTTCTCAAGAAAATGAACCTTGATAGTGATTTCTTAGTATATTGAATTCAAGTTATCAGGGTTTATTACTATGAAAACTTATTAATTATTAAATTGCAGTTTATAGAAACACACAAGTTTTGACCAACAGTACAGGTCTCTTTCTCTCTTTAATTCCATTTCTTGAATTCAAATAAACCAGGGCTGTTCCATATCTTCAAGTGTTGATGGCAATGGATCTGGTATGGGCCAAAACTTCGTATGGGTCGGAGTCGACCCATATTCTTCAGAAGGAGGTTACCACCCACTTATTGAAAAAAGAAACCATGTTGATTATGAAACCCTAGAAGATGAACAGCAAGAAGAAGAACAAGTCCCAGAAATTGAAACACTCTCTCTTTTCCCCATGCACGCTGAACACACTTTCAAGCAAGAAACTAACTTCTACAATGGCTGGCATTATGGCCCGAGGGCCGAAGATAACAACATGGGCTCGTCTCGGGCTTCCCTCGAGCTCACCCTCAATTCCTACTCTGCCAGATTTCTTAATTCTCCATGAAAAAAATGTTACCCTTGTTATGAAGGATTGTTATTGTCTATTTTTCACTTTTGTTTGGCTGTTTAGTTTCTAAGTGTCGTCATGTATCTATTCAGCTTATGCAAATTGCAAGGTTTGAAGTAATTAATTTCAGTTCATCAGTTACCTCTCTCGTGTGTGTGAAATCAATTCGAAGTCGCCTGCCGGCTTGTACTTCATTTTTCGCATTTATAAAATAGGGTAGGAGAATCCAAACTCAACACTCCATGGTTGAAAGGTTGTTTGCTGTCATCTTCAGCTAGAAATGAGAATATGTTACAAACAAAGTAGCAAGCACAACAAAATGTGACAAAAATTGATGAGAATCTCAAAAATNTCCATGAAAAAAATGTTACCCTTGTTATGAAGGATTGTTATTGTCTATTTTTCACTTTTGTTTGGCTGTTTAGTTTCTAAGTGTCGTCATGTATCTATTCAGCTTATGCAAATTGCAAGGTTTGAAGTAATTAATTTCAGTTCATCAGTTACCTCTCTCGTGTGTGTGAAATCAATTCGAAGTCGCCTGCCGGCTTGTACTTCATTTTTCGCATTTATAAAATAGGGTAGGAGAATCAAAACTCAACACTCCATGGTTGAAAGGTTGTTTGCTGTCATCTTCAGCTAGAAATGAGAATATGTTACAAACAAAGTAGCAAGCACAACAAAATGTGACAAAAATTGATGAGAATCTCAAAAATTATTTTGACAACTCCTAGTGGGTTCAATTCGTGGGGTTCTTAGTTGCTGACAGTTCAGAGGTCGCGTGATCGATTCGAGGCTCTTGGAAGGCAGACTCTCTCATGGAAGACATGATTTATCCTGCAAGACAAGAGTTCTCTTGAAAGGCAAGGTGCAAGATGTATTGATTCGCTCGACACTTCGACAGATCAATGGGGAGAGCTCTGGACCCTGGCCAATTTGGGGTGCATCCCGCGGTTTACCTGAGCTGCATGTTGAGGGGCCAAGATATAGACCCCAAGATTTGTCGTCGAAGGTAGATACTTGAGTATAAAAAATAAAATAAAATTGATGAGAATCTCAAAAATTATTTTGACGACTCCTACATAATGTGGTAAACTGGTTAATTATCTATTAATGAACAATTTGTTTAAATTTGTACACACATGTTTATGAGAATCTAACTTCCCGAAAATCTAAAATTTACGCCACAAAGTAGGTTCTGGGAGCGTCAGAAGGTTTTAGATTCAAATATGGCGTATAACGGGTTTTGGATGTCTAAAATGTAGAAAGTGAAGGGATTTTTATGTACGAACCATTTCATTTGTATTTTTCGGCACTTCATCAACACTCGACAATTGGACCTTACAAATTTAAGGTTTCAACGTAGGATAAGTATTATAAGTCAATACGACTCGATATGATCATAAACAACCTATTTGATTAACACAAATACTCTCGGCCCTGCCCTATTGCCCACACACTCAGCTCGTGCTCACCACGAGTCTAGCTCGAGGCTCATTTGGAACGAGCCGAGCATCGTTAGAGCTAGTGGCTCGTAGGCCAAGTTGAACTTCAACTCGCGAGCTCATCTTTTGTATTTTTTTAGATAAAGCCTTCAACATTTATCCAGGCTTGTGATTTGCTACTTAAATTTTGAGTAGACGGAGTTAAAAATTGTACACAAATAACTTTTTACATTTAATTTTTTTTTACAAATAAAAAATATATTATAAAATAACAAATTTTATTAATACGATTAAATTAAATATCACTTACTTGACTACATGCAATTTCGACATATTTATCTTGCAGTTGAAAATGAGCATCTTGACAATCCTTCACGCAAATTAATATTTCTAGAATATCTTCTTTCAGTTTACTCTTGACCTCAGACAAAACCATCTTACTTGAACTAAAAACAGACTTTGAAGCTATAGTGCGAAACGGAGGTGTTATTAGGTCTTTTGTAATTGCAGAAATCACTGACCATCGTCGTACGTACTTTCGCCAGAATTCAATTACTTCTTTTGAACTTTTTTTAATTAATTTATTATTAGGCATATTATGATTAAAGTAATCAAGTAATTTACCAGACAATGCATTTGAAATTGCGTCTGATATCTAATTACATGTTGTAGACATACTACTACTATAAGAACCTACCGCATCAAGTCTATACGTATTAATGCCTTCAAATAAATTTAGTATTTCTACGTCATCTTCTTAAATATTAGCAAAAGGAGTAGGTCCAGAGGGTGCACGACTAATATTTGCACGCATTCATTTTGCATATAATTCTCACATTTTACATCAAGTTTGTTCTAAATTGTTAAGTGATGGGTGTATTAAAAGTAAAAACTTTTGAAATCTGATCGATTACATACTTAGTACCTAATAAATTGTATCGAGGTCCATGATTCATACTAAAAAAAATAATATAGATAAGTATTCCCAATATTTTCTAAACTTTAATTCCACATAATATATAATTTCACTAAAATCGAGGTCATTTATATATTTATGAAAAATCCTAGGAATTATATAAAAACGTCAAATCACCATATAGCTAGTGGGATAGTACACTTCAGATAAAAATATTTGTAGAGCCATAGAAACTTGTCAATTTTTTTTTTTAAAATGTTCAAAGCCAATTAGATTTATTTAAAATAGCATCCTCATCGTTTCTAACATACCTATTGTTATAAAATTCAATTATTAAATGTTCAAATCCTTCACATAATTTTAATAATAAGTAAATAGAGTTTCATTTATGTTTTTGTATTCGTCACTTCCAATTTGGCACAAAATTCCTCAAAAACTTGTTTCTATTAGATGAAATCTTGATATATATTAATGTATCCCCAATTATTTGAATTTCATTCTTAATATGTTTCAAATCGTCCTACACAATTAAATTAAAAACATGACACACATAACGAATATGAACGAAATAACCATCGAAATCGGGTTGCAATACCCCCACACAATTCATCGATAACTGACTTATTAACAATAGCATTTGTCAATTGTAAAAGAACGAATTTTACACTCGTAATGATATTCACTAATAATGCTGATAATAATGTTAAATATATTGTTAGCGTTTGTGATGCATACATCAAAGTGGGTTTATGTAGTCTACAATTGAAACTATATAACGTCTTTTATGAATCCCTTCCTATAAATCTGAAGCTAAAGACATAACAGTTCTATATTTTTGTAAATCGATAATCAATTGTTTCTTTATATTAAAGAAATATTCTATTGTATCGGAACGAAAATTGTTTCCACTTAGCGCAATGTACCTGGATTGAAGATATTCTTTCACGTAGGAGACGAAATGTTGGTTGACTGCTATTGTTAGAGGCAACTTAGCACGGGCAATGAATTTCATTATTCTCGTTCAAGCTTTCTTCTCCGAATCCATCCCCGTGCAAAGTGTCGTAGAAGCATAATTGGTAGTTAAATTACCAAATTACAGTTGCGTTTGAGAGGCACCAAGAAGCCCCTGTTTTGCCCCCACACGATCTTTGTCAATCGTTGTTGATAGTATTTACATATTGTTTTAGACTCTGCAACTCCATCGACCATACGACTCGTTGTAATCAATTTAAGGTGATCCCAAAATTTTGCCCTTTTTTCAATTTTCTTTCCTTTTGTATTGAGTATCATGTTCCATTTCGAAAATATCAACGTCATCCAAACCAATTGGATTACTAATCCTACGAGCATCCAAATTTGAGATATTTTCAGGAATATGTGCTTCATTGAGACCGACAAATTCATTCTAAAATTGACTTTGCGGCGACATATGTGATTTGCCTCCGATATTGAACAAGCCCTCAATAAAGGAGCGTGGATCTATTTGTGAATTGTAATGAAATGTATAAAATATATATTTTAATTTGTATAGTATGGACTACATAGTAACTAGTAACTAATTAAGTAAATAAAGAGTATAGAAAGAAATCAAGAATTCAAAGAAGTCTATGTATAAGATTGTAATTGTAAATTTTGTAGTGCGATAATTGATGTTGAATGATTAAATAATTGAAATTGAAGGTAGAAATGAATGTAGTAGATTGTAGAATGTGGAAGAGGGTGATAATTGTTGCTGGTGTAGCAGAAAAATTTGGAAATGAAATGAGGTATTTGTAGAGTAAAAAAAAAAAAAGGGAAAAATGGAAAAACCAAAGTGGTCAAAACGGCCACTTTTGGAAGTTTAATGATTGTCGCAAATGGTCATTGAACTTACATGGTGACTAAAACGGTCACTTGTTTAAAGTGACCGTTTTGGTCACTGAAGTGGCCAGGTTATGTCTTGTCACCCTGACTCGTAGGTAAGCTCGTGAGCTCATCTTACGAGTCGCTCGAGGGTGGTTGAACCGGCTCGTTCGACTTATGCTTGGGCTTAGACTTGTGCTGTTCGAGACGAGCTGCTTGGCTCGTTCAACATTTCTATATGCAACTTTCATGCCAGCGAAGACAGGAGTTTGATTTACTAGTCCAAAATTTATCCATTGATTAAGCTCAACATGAATGATTAGGCTTCTGATTATTACTAGACACTGGCTGGAGCACGTGGCAGTAGTCTTCTCAGACAGAGATTTAGGTGGGTCCCAAATCCTAGGCGAAGATTAGGTTGAAATACCCCAAAGTTTAGTAGGCACAGTGTAAAGTTGTTAATCAATTAATATTTAATATATGGACCCAAATCATTGTGGTGTTGAAAATTAGACACTACACTGCAAAGTGGAAAAATAGAATTTCTTGAATGACGATACTCAGCCGTTATTTTGGAAGAGTATATGTTTCGAAGTGTGTACCAATTTTGCATCGTAAATGTCACAAATTATTTGTACGTCATTCCCCTTCCCAACGTGCTTTACTAACTCTTTCTTGCGGACCATAGACTACCAATTATTCTTTGAGTCATGCCACTTGCACAATTAATTTGACGTGTGAGTTGGCAAACATTTTGTTTCTTTTCGTTTTAATTATATATTTTATGAAAATCACAATATTTTAACTATAAAATTTATCATTTTTTTAATAAAATTTTTAATTTTTAATCTATTCTAGGGTCAAATTTGAAGAGAATGCATAATTTGACCTCCTATTATTGAAACCGAATAATTAATCATCCTGAAATATTGATAGTATCTCCCGAACACGTCACTATTAATTAAGTTATTTTTTTAACTATAAATAATATTTTTAATAAGTTTTGATAAAAATTGATAAAATATATTATTGAAAAATTATGAATTTCATAAATTATATAATTAGAATTAATAATTAATTTTTATTCAGATTTTTATTAATTAAACAACACTGGGACTACAACTGAACTATATCTCTTGTAGTAAACCCTTGTTTGATCATTATTTTTTTTTAACTCATTTTCAAACATACATTTCATATGACCTACAATTTTTATTAACTTTTCAATTACGTATTTCATCAAATTTCATAAAAAATCTATTAAAAGTTTAATTTATATTCAAACCAAACAAGGGCTAAATAGATAGAGCGTGCCTAAAGTAATTATGGTACTTCTTTCTTCTATTAGTATTCTCCTCAATCCTTGTACGGTTGTACCGACCTCTCACTCGGGATGTACCACTTTGATATGGGTGGGTGTCATGAGCTTAAAGGTCCCTAACAAGCCTATATATATATAAACAAAATAAAACAAATTAATTCGATTCAAATTTGCCTCGCACCTCGTAAAGGACCTTCATCGACGAGTAAACATAGTCTTATGAAGTTTTTATCTAAAGAAAATGACAAACATTAGGGTTGGGTTCTTAATTTTTAAATTCTCAACATTCAAAAGTGATATAATCCTGGGTCGTCAAAGATTTAGCATGAGGACTCAGATTCACAGATTTAGAGTGTGTTTGATAGATATTATTTTGAAAAAATGTATTTTGGAATAGTAAATTGATGGAGAATGTGTGGTTGAAAAAGAAGGAAATGTTATTAATGTGATGGAAAATATTATTTTATTGAAAAATGTGTGATTGAAAATGA
>CAIGRL010009489.1:0-13304 GCA_903798325.1 Fraxinus xanthoxyloides | reverse complement strand
ACATAATGTCTTACCTTAATAGGTAGAAAAATGAGGGTTATATTGAACTTTATTATCTCTTTAACAGTGCATCAACACTTAATCATCTATGTTCTGTCTCTTAATATTATTTTTGTCACTCATCATCATTTGAAGTGTTTTAAATTTAATGTAACTTATGCTTAAAACAATTTTTTTTTTATATTTATGCTATCATATAACCAACTATACTATAACACGTGCATTACACGTCCTTCTTACTAGACTAGTTAGAGCACGTGCTACCAATGTAGTTGACTACTTAATAGCGTGGTTTTAAAAGCTTAATAAAATAAACATCAATGAAGCACCTGAAGATATATTTTATTATCCATGTACAAGTGAAGCAGTATTGTAGTTATTTTTGGTAATGTTTCTAATCTTAGTTATATTGCAAAGTTGATTTTATGTTATACTGTATATGATGATATAAGGAGGATTTGAAATTTTTACGGAAAATGTATTGCAATATTTTCATCAATCATGTAGGCTAAAAAAAAGTATTCACATTGTACAAATTCAATTAGTTCCAACTGTTAGAATATTTGGACAGTTAAGGAAAGAAAGTTTTTAGAGAACGAAGTTATCGAGCATGCTTTCATCAATGTTGTGTAGACAAAACGAAGACAAATTTAATGCTTAATAACTAAATTGAAACGTAACAAGAGAAAATATACAATTCATGTAAGCGTCCAACTTCGAGTGGTGGGACAGACTTTGTACACCATGAACATTGGAGTATCATTGTTCACAAGTTCGAATACACACGTGTCACCAATTTGAGGCTGCTTTTCTGTAAAGTAAGTTGGCCACCCCACGCTAAACGACTTGTGTCGCCATTTGTTCTCCAAAATAGCTATTTCTCGTTACAATAAACTGCAAAGCACAAATACTATATACCATACTAATACATTCAATGGGCAAAAAATGCAGTCTTGAAGTGCAATATACATTTAGTTATTTGAATACAAAAGTATACATGAACGAAAATATTGACCCGATCACAAGAAAAAGGTTAAAAAGATCTCTAATAATGTAATAATGTAATTACTAATAAGTTTCTCTTCTCCTATACTACCTTCTAATCAAACAAGCCTTTGAGATTTTCTCTTTGGCGTTTGTAGATTCATATCCAATTCACCACTGTCCATCCGTACTTCTCTACGCCTCTTATTTTTTGTAAACATTGAAGTCTAAAAATCAAAGGCAAAGAATTAATAAACATATACAAAATAATATAAAATGAATAAAAAAAGACAAAAAGAAATATAAAAGCAACATACTTTAGGTATTTGGGTTCCACCTCTGAAAAGAAGGGGAAAAAGTGGAAAATAAATTGTGGATTGAAAATGAAGACAAAATCTCATATTCAACACAACAACTGTAGAAATCAATAAACACATACACAACACCTTATACCTAAGCAACACGATTTCACTTATTTTGCGTTCGACCTCTTCAAAAATCAAAAAAAACAAAGTACAAAATAAACTATATATTGAAGTCCTCGCAAGTATTTAGAGCAATCCCAACTTAACATATAATTAACAAAATCTTTCTTCTAAGTTTGGCAATTTTGCTTCTTGATAAAGACAAAGTTAAAACCAACAAAGCAATCATTTTTAAAATTAAACTTCTAGCTAAAATGAAAGATGATTCCACTACCTCTTCAGAGCTAGACCCATCCATGACCTTTTGCATATCAGGCTCCGGCTTTGGCGGAGCTAATGCACTGGTTGCATCATCTTCTTCCTCACGAAGCTCTAACAGCCCATAACTCACTAGTGAAAATGAGCCAGACTCTCTCCCCAGATAATCATCAACACTGCATTTTAGATTCCATTTCTTTCATCTATGTGAGAATGTATACTTATGTTCATAAAAAAATTCCAATTCAAACAATAACTACAACAAAATTATTTTGCAACGCGTGACCAAGAGTGAAAATGCAGACTCATATCCATTATTCAAGAACATCTACCCCCAACCATATGAAATTCGTAATGCCCCCATGAAGAAGAAATCATCACAAATAAAAAATTCCAATTCAAACAATAATCACCACAAAATTTTTCGGCAACAGGTGGCTAAGAATAAAATGCACAGACTTATTTCCATATCAATGTTTGATGTTCACAGGAAGGATGATAAAGTGCTTTTGGATGGAAGGTTTGAAAGTTTTTAGCTATATCGTACAAAAAAAGGATAAAGAGTTTCTGAGAGTTCATGTGTTTCACTCAACTTAAAAATAGTTGAAAGTATGATACTCGAAGTCTCGAACCACTCAAAAATGAATGATCAGTAAGAAAAGAGATTAACAAGTAAAGATATGCATAAATCAACATTGAAAGTCGGGGAATTAGAGCGTTGAACTACATAGATAGATCATTGATACATGGTGGGGGACAGCATATAAAGAGTTGGAAGTATAGTTTCACATAATTGAATGTTTTAGACTGATTTCTTTGGTTTACAGTTTACATGATCAAGAGTGGCAACTGACAAACATATTATTCTTTTACAATAAAGGTAATGGTAACTTTAAGATTTACTCTATATTATGCACAAAAGGATTTGCAAGCCAGTAGGCATGGTTTGTTTAAAACTTAACAAAGAATGTTTAGTAGGACCTTTGTATGCCGTTCCTAAAAAAACTAAAAAGACTTTTTTGCTGGTGAACTGAACCTCATATAAAGAGGAAAAACAATCAGATTGGGTAATACACAACAATTCTCATTGATCGGTTATGGAAGGGGTAAAAAACAAATATACATTGTTACTATAGAGGTTAATATTTATTATATCCGTATCAATAGAGGTTTAGTAGCATTCATAATGAACACTAAAATTACTTTTGGAGGAAGAATGGAGCCAATGAAATAACATTACATAACTTGGAATTGCAAATAAAAAAAAAAATTATCTTTGTAGACAAGAACATATTAAATAAATTCAATAACCATAAATTCATTGGAGTTTAGAAAGTCTTCTGTTTGTAGTTTATTGACTCACTTTTGCCTCTACTTCTCCTCTACTCATGAACTTGACACTAAAGTAAAGATAAATTATCTCGAAAGAAAAAATTGCTCTTTTACACAGGAAAACTTCAAATATGCTCAACAAACGTATAATTGAAAAAGTATTCATTTGTCCAAATAATTGAATGATTAATCACGGAACTGCCTCAAAGTTATATATAATTATAAAGACCAAATAACACTCATAAATAGTCCAAGAAAGCACAAATAAACAACATTAAGAAAAAAATAATCAAAAACCCAATCAGTACAAGAAACGCTAAAATAAGAAAAAATGAGCAAAATTAAGCAAAAATAAAATTAGAAGACAAAACCTGACCTTTTCAACGGGGAGAGTAAGGCAAGCCGTGACAATGGCTGCAATTAAAAGCAAAAGCAAAAATATTCTAAAAAGAGAGATCCAACTGAATTTGAAAGCCATTTTGATTGAATATGGGGAGAAGGAGAAACATAAAAGCTTCTTGCGCTAAGGCCTACACTGTTCTTCTTCTGGGTCCTCCGGTAAAGCTTGCTTCAGCGGCAAGTGAGGCCTCAAATTTATTCCCCGTAAATAAACCATTCAATTTATAAAAAATAATATAAAACAAATTACATGTTTCCTCCAAATGAAGGGATCAAAACTTCGTCGGAATCCGATGGTCTGTATAGAAACAACGTAGCGGCGGCGTCCTCAAAATGGAGTGAATACGCGTTGGTTTTTCAGTGCAGATATGGGGAAACAATGAAAGAAGAGGAAGAAATAAGTGCGGTAGAGGGGATTGAGGAAAAGAGCATACTTCGATTGAGTGCAGAAATGGGCAAAGACGGCAGGGGAAAGATTGAGTGACACAGTGAACTTCGATTGAGCGCAAAATGAGGGAAGAGTAGTACTAATAATATAATAATAATAAAATAAGGCTCAGCCAATGCTCCGCTAACGCAGCTTGGCCAAACGGCTTGTGAACAATGCAAACTAAACTCACTCTTTTAATAATGTAGGATAAGCCTAAAACTCACCTCTCGATTCATAAGAAACTCAAATAATCATCAAATTATTGACCAAATAATTTAAAGTATTAATCTCATAATAAAATCAACACATAAAAGAATATGCTACAGACATATTTGAATTAAAGAATTAAGGATCACAAAAAGACTACATTGTTCGCCCTAATTTAGAGTTTAGTTAAACATAATGTAAAAGGAAAAATAAATGAACATCTTTGAATACATCATCAGATTAATTGAATATGGATATGGAAAAGAATCAACTCTTGCACTAAGGTCTTCTTCCGTTTTCAATCTTTACTTTAATCTTGAATCTCGGGATGAATTCTTCTCTTGATTTGGTTCTTCAATCAGTCATTGTGTATCCCTTTTTTCAATGTGTGGAACCCCTAATTCGTGCCTTCTTTGGTCTATTTATAGTTCCCTATACATCCTTAGTCAAATTGAAGTCTTTTTCTAGGCTTCTCGCGGCCTAACAGCAAAAACCTAACTCTGCGGCGCATCGCTTAGACACTAGTAATGCAGCACCCAGGCATCACGATTCTTGTCCAGGTAGCGCCCGGGAGCTGTATTGTTGTTCCACTCTGTGTCTGCTTCAGTATTTTTGTCTTGATTTTTTTTTCCTGATATCTGATTAAAGCGATTCAAAATGCATCGAAAATATAACTCAAACGGTTACAACTTTATTTGAAATAGTTCTTTTTCAATTTGAAAGTTTACTGAGCCAAAAATGAGTCTCAATCTCCAATTAAAAATTTGGACATCCTTGTGCGATTGAAAATTGATTTATTTTCACTTTTTTGATCTTTAATTGTATCCATTTGACCCCTTGCATTCTCAAATCTTCATCGTGAGTTTCGACACAACTTTTGAGTATTTGCATTTTAACCCCAAAATTTTAGATCTTGCCATTTTTTGGCATTTTTCGCTTCTTTCTTTTAATTTCACTTCCATTCATTGAGTTTCACCTAATAACACATTATATAATAAATTAGGTTATAATTTCATTAAAAGAATTACGAAATATCAATATTTTGGAGCCCGAATAAGTGTATAAAATACACTTATCATATATCCTTAAATAATGGTTGTGGCAATAGGCTAGAAGGATTGAACAGTATTAAAGGAAGAAAAAATGTAGCTAAATGTTGTTGTGTACATTATATTCCACAGTATGTGTACTAAACTTGCAGTTGTGGTATTGTTCGGTTTTTGTAGTGCAGATGCTAAGTAGTATTTGCTTGTCTTTTTTACAATGAATTGAACAACTTACCTAACGATTGCGCCAGGAAGATAATAAGTAACCTATTCCTAACGCCGATGCTCATTACTGCTTCTCTTGTGTTGTTACTGTAATTTATGTAAAGTTTTGACATATTTACTTCCGTCATCTTATATTTTCCTATTTCTTTGAGAATTACTCAAATCGGCCCATAGTTTAGCATCGATTTTTTTCGGTGAATCAGATGAGGCCTTTTTCAATAATATAGTGATTTGTGGAACATGATGCATTGATCCAACATAACTTCATTTCTGTGGTAGATAATCTTTATGTTCTATGGTTTGAGTTAATTTGGTTGTGAATGAAGCATGGAGCGCTAAAGCCTAAAGGCAGCTTATAATTTTCATCAACTTAATTTTATCAGAACAATGCTCCACTTTTTACTGGGACCCATTTACAAAGTATCCTATGACTTTTCTGGTTTGCCATTGCTTGGCTCGTGTATTTTAATACAAACATTTGAAATGACCTACAAGTATTATTCATTATTTATAACTTAAATAATAGCAAATTATATTCGACTATAGTCAACTTTTAGAGCCATTTTGAATGGAAATCGTCAAAACTTCGATAGCTGTAATAAAAAGGACAATTTCCACGAGTTCAAACGAGGAAAGACAATCTAAAACTTAGAAAGAAAAAGAAAAATTAGAAAAAAAGTGTCAATTCTTACAGTAAGTTTATCTCGAGATGACATAGACCAAGCTGGAACCAGTATGCACACGAGCTCAGCTTGTGCTTGTCATGAGCCAAGCTCGTGGCTAGTTATAACGAGCTGAGTTTCTGGTTCGCTCGTTACTTGTGGGCCGAGCTCGTCAAATTTATTTGTTATTATTATTTTTTTTGAAAAAATAGGAGATACCTTCCACTTTGGACTAGCCCACGGCTCATTGGCTCGCCCATGAGCCACTCGCCTAGCGAGCCGCCCACAAGCCGGCTTTTCACGAGTCGAGCGACAGAGTCGACGAGTCGCTCGATCCGTTTGCCACCACTAAGTATATCCCTAGACCCTTGTTCGATTCTTGCATAGTCCTCTTTCGTCACCTCTATCGGTACAGACCAGTTAATTTGTCAATTGAATTGTTGCCAATTGAACTACCTCAGCGCCCCCCAACTGCACGAGCAGTAGAAATTGGTGATTTACAAATGGTCACTAAAGTTTAGGTAAAATTTTAAATTAGTCATTAAAAATCCCGGTGATTATTTAATCATTAAAATTAAATAATATTACATATTTGGTCAGTTCTTTAACAACATCCACTCTAGATCTAATATGGTCAAGTAAACATTGAGAACGACTAACGATCTTTATACCGACTACGTTGCGAAATTATATATATTTTTTTGAAAAATAAAGCGAAATTCTTAGAAGAAATAAAATAAAAATTCCAAATGATCATTCAAATAAATCGAACGCTTTAACTATCGTCAATTCATGTGATGAAACGAATTGATCAATTATGTAACAAATATATAACTAACAGGTCATTTTATATGAATTTTGAAAAATCAAAATATGTTGTAAGATTCAAAAGCCTTTTTTGAATTCTTTTGTTTAATTTTATAAAAAGTCATTAATCGTTTTGACGTGGGTTCAACTAAAAGTTACTTCGGAGAAGGAAGTTCTTATAGAACTTATTTTCAAACTCCAATTAAAGTAACATTCTCAGAAAAATTTTTGTACAAAAGATAGAAACCTTACCAAACGAGCAATTCGTATAATTATTTTGTTTTATTAACAAATTTAATCTGTAGTCTGGATTATCAATCTTGTGCCAACTATAAAGGATGACTCGACAAAGAGTTGGAAACTCGTCAAGTGTAGAGTAATAACATTATTAGGTTTAATGGAAGTGTATGGGATATTATTCTCTATTTTACAGTTCAATGACCAATATGGAATTTTGCTTTAAATTCAGTGGCCATTAGTGAAATTAGCTTATTTCTATTTAAATAAACGAAACTCAACTCATCCCAACCTGTCGCTTTCGTTCGATCCCATTTCTTAGTTTGGAAGCTCAGTGAAAACCAGTGGATAGAATTTGCCAGATATACACACATAAATTTTTCTCTTCGAGACCTATCGCGATCTATCTACAAGAAAATTCCTGAATTAATTACTTAATAAATTAAATTCGATTGTTTAATTAAACCTCTTATCTTACGAATTCAGGAGGAGTTCGATCCTCGCTTTCTCGTCAGTTATTAAAAGGTTTGTGTTTTTACATTTCCCTTCTATGAATTTTTATGTTGCTGATTATTAATTTCTATGTCCGTATACGTGTATTCATTTGTTATGATATACTTGCTTTTAATTTGGTTAGGGAATCCTAGGGTTTATATATTTTTGCACGTACTTCTTTTGGAGTAAAGATCAGTGCAACTTTTTCTCCTTTTTATGTTTTTGGTTTTCAGTTTAAGTTTTACGCCTTGCGGTTTGGTTTGGTTTCGTATAAATATGACGATCTTTTTTTGGCATTTCTTCACTGTATACTGATTATTATAGACATATCGCACTTTGTATTGATGGTTTTCTCGTTGCATTACTTATGCGAAACCCAAGCATGTTGTTTTGTCTAGTTTGTTTTGTTTTTATGATTATGTTGTTTCTTTAGCGGCAACAATAATTTCATCATTAATTTCTATTTGTTACTATAGTGGCAGTATTTTCTCCATCTTTTTCATTGCTTTTAATGAACACACTTTGAATGTATATATCTGTTCCTCTTTCTAAACATACATGCTGTGTCCATATAGTCATTCTCGCAAATCAAATAGACAAATTCAAAGGAAGAAATAAAAACAAACAGAGAGGGAGGAATGTGGACTATGGATCCTGCAGAACAAGTTTAGAACTATTAGATACCCGGGGTTCATTTCTTTTAGCACTTCTTCATGTTACTTTGTCAAAATGGAGAAAATTCNTGGCAGTATTTTCTCCATCTTTTTCATTGCTTTTAATGAACACACTTTGAATGTATATATCTGTTCCTCTTTCTAAACATACATGCTGTGTCCATATAGTCATTCTCGCAAATCAAATAGACAAATTCAAAGGAAGAAATAAAAACAAACAGAGAGGGAGGAATGTGGACTATGGATCCTGCAGAACAAGTTTAGAACTATTAGATACCCGGGGTTCATTTCTTTTAGCACTTCTTCATGTTACTTTGTCAAAATGGAGAAAATTCGATTGAGGACCCAGGATGTAAGGGAAAGAAGAGAGAAGAAAAGGGGAGGTTCTCTAGATCTAGAATTTTTTCTTGGAGCTGTTTACTTTCACCTGGTTGCCTGGCATCCTGAAACCTCTTTGCCTGCCGGGGGCAGGAGAGGAAACGCTAAATGAACCGTTAAGATTAGTGTCAATATGTCAGAAAATTATGGAAATGTTACTAAGGATGCATGTCTCCTAGGAGAAGTTGTCTTTTATTTTCCGTGAACATGCTGTTTTGGTGGAAATCGGTATTTGAATTTTTGCACTTTAGCTGGAAGTTAGTTGCATGCCTTGTAAGTTAGGATTGAAAATTCATTTCTCTATGAGATACAAAGGTTGTTTACGTGTTTGTCATTCTATAATGGTATGTGCCCTATTGAGATATGCTAGTCCATGCCTCAAGGATCTGGATTTTGCTTGCGGTCAGGTGTAGGCATAATGTGAGCAGTGGGGCATATGCCATCACAAACATTCAAATTCTAAAGTACTTTACAAATAGAAAATTGTCAAAATATGAGTAATTTTAGAAATATATTTAAACAGAAAAATAATGTAATACTAATATTAAAAAAGGCATGTAAAGGATATGTTTAATGCTCATAAACAGTTGATGCCAAGGAAAGAGCTTTACAGGATCAGTGGAAGGCCCGGAATAACAACATATAATTTGTTGCCTTGAAGGCAGGATGCTTTTGAAAGTAGAGGAAGACAAGTTTTCTCTTTGGGCAAGCCATTCACAAAATTTCTACTTCCAAATCCAGTCTGAAAGAAAAAAATTATTAATACGAATTTTTACTTCTCTTTAAGTTAAAGCGTGTTTCTCTTCTGTTTATTAAATTTTCGGGCCAGAAAAGTAATATTACCAGATGTCTATGTGCTGGCCCTTGTATCTAGGTTTCCTTCCTGTTTATATTACTCTGTGTGGTTGATTACTGCAGTCTGCTTTTATTGAAAGATAAAAATGCAATTGGATCATTAACAACCACAACATTGATTCCTAGCCGCTCGTCAAGTGGGCTTAAGAGCGGGCGAAACTCATCACTGCCTCGTAAGGGTGTTGAGACCATGGCATGTTACACAAGCATTGCTTTCCCTAGTCTCATCACACAGCTGTCTACGCAGAAGTGCTAGTTGCTTTGTGGCGTTTGTTACACAAGATAAGCACGTCGCCTGCCTACTGGCTGGACGAATTGAAGCTCTCTTTTGGTTAACTGTTCACCTGTCTTTTTCCTAATAAGTATGATATTGGCTTCATGAATAAATTATTTTCACTCCATTTGGTCCACGACTATATCTATTGAGAGATTCGATGCAATTGGATCCTTAACAACCACAACATCCAAACTTCAATCATACCAAAAGGAAATTCAAAACAAAAAGTAGTTTTAACTTAATAGCTGAACTAAAAATATATACAATTACTCTAACTTTAAACACTTCAATGTCCAAACTACCCTCTATTCTATTTCTTCCCTCAGCTTCTAAATCAAGTCTTCTATTTTGATGAACAACCATAGTGTCCACATGATTTACTTCCTCATCATATATATAAATTAATATCATTATCTCTTGAACATAAATGGTAATTAGAACTCAAAATAAATGAATGGATTTGCCTGGTCTTGTGTCCTTTTTCGCCTCCTATTTGGACTTATTTCACTTTTAAGGATGCCTGGAGTTGGCTTTGCGTAATATAAAGCAAAACCATAGTCTTTTTTGTTTAGGCCATAAGACATTAGTTTGTTCTCCAATATGGCCCAACAGCCACTTGAAAGGTATACACTTGTATCATCGGACGTAAAAAATGCCCTTCAACAAATAAAAAGTTTGTTTCCCCGAGATCATGGGCTTCCTCAAATGCCCGAGTTCTACAACACCGTTCTACTTATCGAATAAACAAACTTCCAGCATGTTCTCATATGAAGTGTTTAGAGCACATAACCTGGTATGCATTCTGAAGGTTCGGGAAGTTTATATATTAAAGCAAATCTGCCAACAACAAAGTTGGTATATGGGCGACAGAAGAGGCCTCCCAAACAATCCACATACCCATAACCCATGTATAGAAATACTGTGTTTAAATTTATGTGGTGATCATGGTCACCGTTAAAAGTAAATTAATTAATTAAATAAATGAAAGCTATAACTTGTGAATGCCACCCTCAAGTGGGTTTGGTTTCTTGAAAGATAAATGATTTTCTGCTACTAATAATGCCATTAAATTTTCTTGTACTATAATTGCAAATTTTGGGCCTCATTGCCACGTTCCTATGTTAGTACCACACGTAATTAAAAAGATTGGTTTCATTTAGGTCTGCTCATTTCTGATTCAGGTTTAAATCATTTTGTGTGCGTGTTTGTATGTTTGTCTACTTATACCCCAATAGGTACACGCACATGCAAATGACCGTGTCTTTTAAATTCTGCTTGTTATTTCTAGGTGACTTGTTAGTTACTATATTTATTTTACCGGTTCTCAGGTGCATTATGTGTCAGTTTTTATTTTGGATGTGATTCACTGTAGAAGTTCTTGTCGAAAATTGTAATATGCTATTGCTTTTGCCGAACCTTAAAATTCTTGATTTTCTTTTGATTCAAAGCTCATGATGTTCATATTGGACATCTCAATATTCTGGTTGGATTTTGACGTAGGTCTATTCTTCTGTAGATCATGTCCAGTCATCAAGAAAACAATGATGATTACATGGAAGATGAATATGAAATGGAAGATGTAGATGATGACATGGGTGATGAGTTTCATGGTCGAGATGCTGGTGGCTCAGATTCCGATGCGGATGAGTATGATTACATGTTGTGTTCAAAACCTATATGTGTGAGCTCAATTGTTTACGTCCATAATGCGCTATCGAAGTGAAATTTTATTTTACATGATTTACTCTAGGAATCTTCAACCTTCATCTATCCTTGCTGCTAACTCTCTTTTTTTTCCTTTTGTTGTGCAGAATGATAGAATTCAAGATACTACAGCCGCTCAAGCTAGGAGAGGCAAAGATATTCAAGGGATTCATTGGGATAGGCTCAGCATAACAAGGGAGAAGTATAGGCAGACGAGAATAGAATAGTACAAAAATTATGAAAACATTCCTCATTCTGGAGAAGGATCAGAGAAGGTGAACTGTATTGTTTTGCTTTTAAAAAAGTCCCTTCTCGTTTCCTCTGGAAAAAAAATGTTTCAGTGAATTATTATTATTATTATTATAAACTTGCTCTGGTTTGTGTTTATTTTCATTTAATGAAGTCATGTTCACGGAAAACAAAAGACAACTTCCAACAGAACTTGGGTCTCTGTCAAAGCTTCAGCTGTTTCAAGCTCCAAGAAATAGGTGAAAATCCTGAGTATTTTGGGCACGTGTCATCACTGAAGTTTCTCAATTTTCCTCCAACAAGCTTATTAGGAGGATTCCAAATGAATTCGGACAGCTGAATAGACTGGAATACATTGGATTAAGTAAAAACAGATTGTCTTGTTCTTTACATCCCACAATTTTCAATCTCTCTTCTATTACAACTATTTTTGTGCAAATGAACCAAATGCAAGGTACACTTCCATCTTACATATGCAATAGAGCTGGTGGAGTTGGTCAGAGTACATACTTACTGTGATTTTTTCATTTTTATCTCGTACAAATATTAATAATTTATTTCAGATATATTGAATGTCTTATTTCTCTACCTTACTCCTCTTATGAGTCTCTAGCTATGTTTGTCTCTATCAATTTATGATCCATTTTCAAAAAGCATTATGTTCTTTTCAAATCAACTATATTCAAGTTTAGATGAAGAAAGATAGTATAGGAATTTTCATAAAGTGAGATTTAAGTATATCAATAGAGACATAGCATACTGAGTGCTGTTTTGTGATTTTGTAATTACGTTCTAAAGCTGTTGAAGTACGTAGTTGACTTGGAGGACTCGTCGCTAATCACCTAACATACTTCTGAAGACGAACTATTACAAATATGTTACTACTGCCGGTAGGATTTTGATCTTTTCTTTCAATGCAATTTTCTCTAATCATGAAATTTTTTTAGGGGTCTAGAATGTAGTAACTAACTTTGAATTCCATGCCTCCATATGATGAAAGGTGATGGCAAATAAGTTTGGATGAAGCTATTTTCGTAAAATGACATTGTTAGTGGGTGGATTCAAAGAATGACGATATTTTTTTGCAATTTGCTTTCAGGTCTTAGTCGTGTCCAGATTGAATGTTCCTGGTGCATGGCAAATGCCCTAGGTGATGCTGTCGTAATTTTTCCCCCTTCAATGCTATTGGTTCGACTGATACTGTGTATAAAATTTGTTACTATCGTTATCTAAGCCCCATTACATCAAACCTTTGATGGTTGAATTAAGATAAGAGTAAAGATTGGGCGATTGTCTTCAAATAATGATCCAAAATTTTAAGAAGTAATAACAAAACTTTTACATCTTTCCACAGGTTTCATCAAGTTGGGATACATCTCGCTAAGTGCTATCATCAACTGTAATTTTTTTTTTTCCTTTTTTATGTGAGAAGACGACGTAGTATGATGGTCTATTTTGTTTCATTCAATTTGGTTGACTCAGAAGAAGCCCATTACTCAATCTTCCATTTCCTTCATGAATAATATCAACCTTGTGTAAGTGTTATGCCCTAGGTCCAATCAACTTGGACATAAACACTTTTTAATATATATAGTCGATATACATTTGTGGCAATATCTATTATTTAATTGAATTAATATTCTGATTAATTAAATAATAG
>CAIGRL010009478.1:0-11113 GCA_903798325.1 Fraxinus xanthoxyloides | reverse complement strand
TATATATCATAGAGTAATAATTTGAGACAATAAATTTTTTTAAAGAAATTATTTCGAAAGCGAAAACTATAATATATTTATTGTATTGAAAAAGTTAAAAAAGCATAGAATTTGAACCACATACCTCTAATGCACAAAATGACACTTCTACCATGTGAGCTACAATTCTTGTTGTTGATCATTGCTATAATTATTAATTAACATTATTTATTATTGACTTGTTTAAAAATTGAAAGGAAGAATGCTGTTGAAAAGAATCGAACCCGAGAGTTGAACATAGAAGGCGGACGCTCCACCAATTGATCTGCGCACGATTTGGTTTCAAATTCTACAATAACACACACACACACACATATTCATACAATTATTTTCATATTTCTTAACTAATTTTTTTCCGACAAATCCAGTACGGGCGACCGCCCTGACTCGTCGGGTGCTGGATCCGCCCCTATACACCAACCAATGCGTTCTGGTTGCTGGAGTTCAATATTTTTTGTTTTTTTTTTGTAGTGTTATTTGAGAGAATTAGATTTTTAGCAAGGATTATTACTTAGTAGATTATTGGATGTCGAAACAATCAAAATATAGGAGAATATTTATTGAGATAGTGAAGTACATTGGTGAGATCTAACCAAACCAGATAGAGAAAGGAGTTTCAACCTTAGAATATATTTCATAATAGAATTTGAATAAGATGTTTGCAAGTGTACATCTTATGAGTGGAGAAAAAGTTTATTTGACAATTGAGGATTAGGAATTGAATCAACATATGAATTTATGATATATGACTAAAATCTACAAATAGAGCCCATGTCTTTAAATTTTCAAAATCTGAAATCAACTAAAGTATATTGATTTCTAATTTAGTGTCTTTCTAAATTCTGTCAAAATAATTTTCATATTATTTTCCAATATTAATTGGAAAATTAGTGTTTGAGATTTTAAGAGTTTTTAATGTCAAATCATCCGGACAAAAAGAGTACAATCAAATTGTTGTTCACTCAATACGATTATTATAGTACTCTTTTAATTTTGGAAGAAGTATTGTATCTGTTTGAATTAGGGTGTGACCCGAATTCTATTTTTAAGATTGAAAATTCTATTTAAGGTCGACATTAAGAGGAATTCTATTTATTGGAATGCTTTTGAAATCCTATTCGAAGTCTATTTATCAAATTCTAGTTGAAATTCTATTTGGAAGTCCAATTATGAGTTAAAATTTGTGATGAACTTGAAGAGATCAAGATATGGACCGGGGAAGATTTTCCAGCGTAATTATGTCTATCTGACCCTCGAGAGCCCAAAACAATGAAGTCAGCGCCCAATGGCACCAACCGGATGCTCGAGCACCATATTCATCCTACTCGAGCCCGATTTCACGTTTTATAATTGCTACAAATTGGCATTGAAATTATCCGATATTTTGTCGTTGCTTATAACAAAGAGGTTTCAGAGCTAATGTTTTATTCATTGGGAGATTTTAGTTTTGGGATGGCCACTTTGAAGTATGATATTCAGCTTTTGGATCGTATCACAAGATCCTCATTGTGACAGGTAAATTTGCAAGCAATATTCACTCAAATGGATTTGGACAATACGTTGTTGGGACTTGACAAGATGTCCACAACTTAGAATCGGAGGAGAAACAACGTAGGGATTAATCTTTCAAATAACATTCTTCAGGATGTTTTGAAGGAAAAATCCGCCACACATTATGATTAAGATATTGTGCATGATGAAGAGTCTTACTTGCAAATTGCACTTGAATCAATGCCTTTATTTTCCTCCTATAACAGAAGATACATCTTTTGAAGATCACTTAGCCGTGTTTAAGGAAAACCTCACTGATTTTGAAACCTTAGAGGTCAAATATGATGAAGATTTGGGTTTGATTTTGTTGTGTTCGTTGCCTGTGATAAATATATTTTGTACACTTATTTAGACCATTAAATTACATTATTTTTAGCAATTTGGATGATTTATGGCTTAATTTTATATTAATTATGTTTTTCAGACTGAACTCAATGCAAATTGGTGAATTTGGAAGAAAGAAACAAAAAACGTGTGAAAATGAAGAAAACTCAAAGTTTGGGGACTAACGTATAAACATTCAATAGTTGATTTGAAGCACAAAATGATGATTGAAGATCATATAGGATCAATTGGATGCAATTAGAGGTCAAATGAGTGAAATATAGTGGAATTATTTTCACAAATCAATTGCTAGTCGAAGAGTTAAGCTACGGATTTTTAGCCAGAACTTCAGAACCGTTTTTCAAATAGAAAAGTTTGAATTGGAAAATTTGTATTCCTTTGAATTATCTTTCTAACTCATTTTGAATCATCTCCATCGGATATTTGTAGAGAAAGTTAAGACCAAAATACAGAAAGCTCTTAAGGACGAATCGAAGCGAACTTGCGGGCACGTAAACAATTCATGGCGTGCACGGGGCACCTTATTTTCCCCAACTTGAGAGCATTTGGCACTATGGCGCATGTGCGATAGTTAAACCAGTGCGTGCATGGGCAGTTTCCGCAGATGAATCTTTAGTTTTCTTTCCTGAGTCAAACTTTTTTCCGACCCAAATCGGATGCGATTTTGACCTATTTTATGACTCTTATAAATAGAGAACGAGGGCTACACATAAAAAAAAACTCTCTTGCCTCTTCATGCCAAATAATATCATCAAATTCTTCAAGAACAAAGGGTCAATTGCTATAGTTTGAGAGGAGATCAAACCCTAACAAGAAATTAAAGATCGATTACATCAAGATTTTGAAGAACTCAACCTTATAATTGAAGATCAACGTCTTTTGCTTTCTATCATAATCCGGGTAATATTTTTCTATTATTTTTTTTGTAATATATTTATTAACATGTCATGCTAGATACGCTTCTGTATTGGATGAAGATGAACCCTATTATTTATTTGTTTTAATACAAGACGAGTAGTTTAGTTTATTTCTTGTGCTTTTTGAGTAATTTTCCATACCCATTACATTATTTAATTGATTGACCGCCAATTATCTAATTAATTGCTTGTTGTAGTATTGAAAAACTCACAATAAGTTTAGAACCCGACAAAACTAACATATGTACAATAAATGTTAGGAATAACGTTTAACACATGGACAATCATATCGATAATCTAAACTTTAATGCATTCTAATCATTTGAACTCAGGAATAGATTCGGGTCATAGTTATGATAGATTTAATTTCTCTTGGAAAATAAAATTATATATCATAATTTTGTCGATTGTAAAAAACGCACGAACAAAAATAGATTACAAATAAAAAACTGAAGTAGATACCAACAGGAAGATTCGAGATCCGATACAGTCATCCATAAATTGATAAAAACCAAATTTTTACCGCTTTCTTAGATAAATTGAACATAAAACAAATAAAACTCTCTAAATAGAGGAAATCAAAGAAAATGATAGAAAATCAAAATCCCAATCAGGTTCAGAATCCATTACCACTACCTCAGCCAGATCAGTCGAGGACAGTAACAAATGATGAAGTAGCTTTAGTGAGGGATTATGTAAATCCCATTCATTCTCATGTTCAACCACCGATATATCATACATCTACCACTTGGACAAGCTAACTTTTACATCAGGCCTGATGTCATCAACTTATTTCAAAATCATCATAGCATTAGGTTTTCTGGAAGATCAACTGAAAATTCTCATGAACATATTCAAGCATTCTTGATGCTATACGATATGATTAGTCACGAAGGCATGTCTATTGATGCATTTCGACAACACTTATTCCCTCACACATTAAACGACGATGCACGAAACTGGCTAAAATCACTGATCCTTTGGAGCATAGTTTCATGGAATGACACTAATCCTTTGGAGCATAGTTTCATGGAATGACATGGTGCAAAAATTCATTTTAAAATTCGTCCCACCTTCTCGAGCCTATAAACTCAAAAATGAAGTCCATACTTTCAAACAAAGAGACCTCGAGAGCTATCTAGAAGCTTGTGAAAGATTCAAAGATTACTTTAGAAAGTGTCCTAATCTGAACATTCACAAAGACTCTAAGGTCTACATATTCTATTCAGGCCTGAGATTTGAATTCCGCAACATAGCCGATGCTTTAGCAGGAGGGTCAATATTCGATATTCCATTGGACAACGCATTGGATCTATTTAATAGAATTGTAGAGAATCAATCCATGTGGCCAATAGATAGAGAACTGTCGAGGAAAACAGCAGGAATGCACAATGTGTCAGACATAGCTACATCATTAGCAGCCCAAATGGATGTATTAACAAGAAAATTGAACAAACAAACTTAAAAATGTGAGCATGGTGCACCAACCAACACCAGTCTGCAGAGGTTGTGGGGCATATCATATAATTTCAAGCAGTCCTTTAGCTTCAATCCATGTTTATCAACCTGAGAAAGTCAGTTATGCTCAGAACTTTCAGAGGCAGCAGAACAATCCTTACTCCAACACCTATAATCTAGATTAGAGCAAGCATCCTAACTTTTCATGGGTTAATAATCAGGATCAAGAATGCCAGATTCAAGGCAACCCACCAGATTTTCAACAGCAAAAAGCGAAGAAGTCATCGTTAGAGGAATTAGTGGCTAAGTTCATAACCAAAAGTGAGACTAATTTTCAAAACCAATTGGTTATTCTTTAAAACTAGCAGGTTGCAATTAAAAATTTGGAAATTCAGGTGGGATATATAGTAGCTACATTAGCCAACAGAACACAATGTACTCTACCAAGCGACACAGAAAAGAACCCACAAGAGTAGGTATTAGCAGTGTAAGCTGTGAATTATGCAATTATTGAGACACTAGAAATTAAGCATACATCTATTGTTCAAGCATATGTGTCACATATTCCATTCCCTCAAAGACTTCAACAAAAACCAAAAGATGAACAAATCCAGGCCATTACAACAAGAAGTGGAGTTCAGTTGTCAGAAATTATTGTGAAAAGAAAAAGGATAGTGGAGAATCAAGTACCTACCACGGGCGAGGAACAAGTGGTTCAATTTGAAGAATCATCAAAGATTAACCAAGAAAAATAATCAGATAGTCCACATGTTAAAACAATCATTCCTGCCAATAAAAGCACAACTTTAGTCTCATTCCCTCAAAAGTTGCAGAACAATAAGTTGGATAAATAATTTAAGAAATTCTTAGATGCCCTCAAACAACTTCACATTAGCATTCCTTTCATTGACGCCAGTTTTCAAATTCCAAATTATGCTAAGTTTTTGAAAGAGATGTTGATAACGAAGAAAAAGTTGTCAGTAGATGAAACAGTAGCTCTAACAGAAGAATGTAGTGCAATCATAAAGCAGATGCTCTCTCCTAAACTAAAAGATCCAGGGAGTTTCAATGTATCTTTGTCTATAGGAAATTCACATAATTTAAATGCTTTAATTGATTCTGGAGCAAGTATTAATCTGATGCCACTATCTATCTATAGAAAATAGGATTGGATGATCCAAAAACATCAATAATTCTACAACTAGCTGATAGGACACTGGTATCCTTATAGAGTGGTAGAGGATATGGTCAAAGTAGGAGATCTTTTCTTTCCAACTGATTTTATTATTCTTAATATAGATGCTCAACATATGTGTTAATTTTGGGGAGCCCATTCGTAGCAACTGCACAAACATTAATAGATTTTGAAAAATGTGAGTTAATATTAAGGGTGGAAGAAAAACAACAAAACTTCATAGTAAATCCTCCACTCAAGCAACCACTTGACATTGATGAATGCCAAAATAATAATGATTAACAAGAACACGAAGGAAGAATGTGAAATTGTTGGGAGGGCCAACAACAGAAATCTTATAACCCGGAGGCTTAAAGATTAATTAAGAAACAATTGTTTGTGCAGCCAATTCAAGGTTGTAAATCTTCTTTTCAAGCTACCATAAATTACCAAAATAGTAAAGTCAAGTTAATGACTATAAATAAGAGCTTCTTATGAGACAACCCAATGTTTATTTTATTTTTTATTTTTTTTTACTTTTTAGATATATGATTAGTAATTTTTATTAATTTTTTAGTAGTATAGGATATCTTCATCCCCATACTTTCATTTAAGGTGTGTATGAGCTTACTACAAATTGTTTCGTGTTATGAGTGATTTTTACTATTTTGAAGGAACATGTCACCTAAATACATTGGACAAGGGGAAAGACATAGCAAGTGAGTCAGAACTCTTATGACAGTCTATCCACCACCTTCAAATATATATATATCAATAGAGAGTACTTACTTCACTTCTTTGCCCTTAATTTTTATATATTACCTGTTATATTTTTAGACATTGAGGACAACATCTGTTATTGGGGACAAAAAAATATTGAGTTTTTATTGGTTTGTGTGCTTGTTCAAGTGCCAAAAAAATTTCTTTAGATTTTTTATGCGCTAGCGTGGGTTAGATATTTTTACCTGCCATGATGCATATATTTGGACTCGTGTATTAGATTATAAATTGTGAAAAAGTTACATGTTAGGATTGATTTATACTTATTCATGTGAAACTAGATATTTTTGCGCACAAGATTTATGTTTTGTATCGTGAAGAAATAGTTTGATTCAAAATTTGAATAGGTAAACAAAATAGTGGACCTTATATGGTAAATTCAAATACCCAATAAATTATACATCTTTAAACCAATTCTAGAATAGTTGATTGTGCTGTTGTAGGGAGACATTAAGATAAATGTGAATTCCATGTATGCTAAATTTTGTGTTATTGTCTAAAGCCAATAAGAAGAAAATTATGTGAAATCTTAAGTTAGAGTTTGATTTTTGAGAATAAGTGTTTAATACGGAGTATTGTACTTATCATTGCAAGAATAGAGAAACTATTGTCTTATTGTGAAACTTCTATTCATAGCATTTATGATTCGTGTGATTAAGTCTGCAAAGGTGTCTAAAATCTGGTGCCCTATAGTCCTCTGACTCAGGAGTAATTGGTCAAAATCTCGCTACAAGTGTCATTTAGAAAGTTTAATGGAGAGAAATCCGCACATAAGATTAAAAAAAAAAGAAAAAAAATATTATTACAAGCTTTGATTAAACCTCAAATACTCATTTGAGAGAATTTAAACCTTTGACAATGAATTATTAACTTAGTTGATTCTTGGAGGTTGAAACAATAAAAAATAAGGGTAATCGTCATTTGTTGATGTGTTGAGCTGCAATTAATAAGATCTAACCAAACTAGAGAGGTGATGATTAGTATTTTCAAGATATTCGACTTTAGATCACACCTTGGGAAAAGAGTAAAAATAATAAATTTAGGGGTGTGAAACTCACGAGAGGAGAAATGAAAAATCTAACTATTGAGGGTTGGGATTTGAATAACTTCATAAATTTATAATGTTTGACATGAATTTTCACACACACACACACGTCGGTTTTACATTGAATAAGTAGAAATTAATTTTAGCATTGTAATTTTGTAGCAGTTCACAATCTTAATACATATATTCCAATCTTGAGACAAAAGGCAAATTATCTAACTATATGTGTGTTTAAAATTTTTTGTTAAGTTATGTTATACTTTTGTTTGAGAACAAACAAATGTTCAACTTTGGGGGTGTTTGATAAGTGTGTTTTGTACACTTATTTAGGTCATTAAATTCGAGTAAGTTATAGAGTATTTGTTTGTATTTGTTAAGTTGAACTCAATGCAAATTGGTGGATTTGGAAGAAATGAACGAAAAAATGCTTGAAAATGAAGGAAATCCAAAGTTTGAGGACCAAAGTGAAAACATCCAATAGCGATTCCGAACACAAAACAGTGATTGAAGATCATGTAGGATTAGTTAGATGCAATTTGAGGTCAAATGAGTGAAATATAGTGAAAATATTTTCACAAATTAATTTATAGCCGAAGAAGTTAAGCTACAGATTTTTAGCCTCAATTTCAGACCCATTTTACAGATAGTAAAAGTTCGAATTGGAAAAATGTAACTAGAAGAATTTTATCCCTTTGAGTTACCTTTCCAATGCATTTTGAATCAGTTCAATCGGATATCTTTAGGGAAAGTTACGACCAAAATATCAAAAACTACTCAGTGACGAATATAAGCAAACTTGTGCGCGGCGATAATTATACCGGTGCGTACACGGCCCATTTTTGCAGATAAATCTTTAATTTCTTTTCACGATTCAAAATCTTTTGGACCCAAATTGAACGCGATTTTGACGTATTTTCTGGTTCTTATAAATAGAGAACAATGGCTACACATAAAAAAACATCTCTTGCCTCTTCATACCAAATATTATCATGAAATTCATCACGAACAAGGTCCAATTACTATATTTTGAGAGGAGATCAAGCCCTAACAAGGAATTGAAGTCAATTTACATCAAGATTTTAAAGAATCCAACCTTGGAATTGAAGATCAACATCTTTCGCATTCTATCGTGATTTGAGTGATATTTTTCTATTATTCTTTTTGTAATTTATTTATTAACATGTTATGAAATATCTGCTTTTGTATTGGATGAAGATGAACACTATTGTTTATTTGTTTTAATTCAAGACTTGTAGTTTAGTTTATTTCTTGCATTTCTTAAGTAATTTTGCATGCCCATTGTATTATTTAATTTTGACCACCAATTAGATAATTAGTTGCTTGTTAGTGTTGAAAAACTCACAATAAGTTTAGAACGTGGCAAAATTAAAGCAAGTAGTTACTTTAGGTAAAGTTGGTGTTGGAGAAACGTTTTACAATGATGGAGATCTTTTAGTGATTTCTGATGGCGATTCCAAACATGAAGAGGATTAAATTCTTTATATTGCTAGCACTTTACACGTGTTTTCAAATCGATATTCGTTTACAACATATGAAGAAGCTTCCAAAGGTGTTGTGATCGATAATAATGCACCTTGTCAGATAGTTGGTATATGAAAAGTCAAAATTAAGTTGATTGATGAAAGTGTCAGAACACTTGATGCAATGCGGCATGTTCCTGATTTAAAGAAAAATATTATCTCATTAAGTGAAATTACGAGGTTTGACCCAAACTACACCTAGAGGGAGGGTGAATAGGTGATTATGCCGAATTAAAACTTAATAATTAATTAGTAACAAGTCACTATTAATTATCTCTAGATGGTTAATCAAAAATTCCAACTTTTCTATATTGAAATACAGCAATTACATGAAAGGAATAGATAAACACCGAGAATGATCGCGAAGAAATCCCAACTGGATAAAAAATATGGGCACTTTGCCAGTCTGAAATTCACTGTAAACAAATTTGGAACTTACAGTATGCCTGACACGACTACAAGTAGTACTTTCTGACCTCATGACCACAATTTTCACAACTCTCTTGGATTGCTTGCTTCTGCACCAACTCTTAGCTACATTTTTTCAAAACCCTCCTAAATTGCGTGCTCCTGCACCAACTCCCAGTTTTATGAATTCGTCTATCTCATGTGGATCAACAAAGAAATCCGTATTCTCCAAAACTTGAGCCCTAGTCACATTTCTTTGATCTTCAACACTTTGACAGATGTGTAGAAAGTAACAATTTGATATTTGGATTATGGATTTGACGTTTTCATCGCCAAGAACAAATCACAGCATAATGACTGAAAGCTTATTTGATGAAGAGGATATGAAGAGTATGTGTTTTCTTAATATTCGACCCTTGAAAAAATCATTCAGAGACGTGCTGGTATTTATATTGTAGGTTAAGGAATGAATGGGCCTGATAAAAAAGCCTAAAAATGCGAATTAGATTCTCCGAATAACTCTGTTGCTCGAGCCAAGTTATGTCGACAGTCTAACAAAATTGCAGTGCCCTTTTTCTTTCTTTTTCAATCTTGAACCTTAAACCTAATATAACTCAATTTATAACAATTGCGACTTACTCCTTGAATTTTACAACATAATAAATCTAGCCCGTTTTGTTCACATACTTGCTAATTACATCAAAGACCTAAAAAGTTTTCTCTTTGGCATTTTGTGACAAAACTACAAATCTAAAATCAAGGTAGTAAAACAAAATAGACTCAAAACACCTACTACTATCAAATCAATTGTCTTGACTGAACTGTGTTTTTTCTTTGTAAACTCGTTTCCTGGAAAAACAACTCAATACCAAGTGTAAAAGAACATGAAATAGTAATATGAATAAACATAATTAAAACAGTTAATCATTAGTCATACTAACTAAAAATTAGATGCATTAATCACACTAGCTAAATTAAGATGCAATATTAATTTAAACCAACAAACCAAAAGAAACACCGACATTACTAAACATCAAAACTTAATCTAGTTTAAACAAAAATTATATACTTTTTGATCAAAACTTTAACACTCAATGTTAATATCAAACGAAAAAAAATTTAAGTACATCAAAATATCTATTGCACCCCATTTTTGTCACAAATGACAATGGACCAAGAAATAACATACAATAACCCAAAAACACAATTGTTAGCATGCATAAGTATAAGCCATGGGCAGTAACCCTTCCCACATACGTAACTCAAGTTAATATGGAGTAAATTGTATAAGTGACTCGTATGTGTAAAGTGTCACTAATCCTTTGAAAGTAGGACTCCAAACCTTAATGTTGTGAGAAATGACACGCTAAATATCATTGTTAATAAGTGTATTTCTGTACTTATGAAAATCAAACCATTTAATGCACATAACCTTTAAATAAAAGCTCATTTTGTATTGATAATTTCTTTACTCTCTCTAACCTTTTTTGCATATATATATTTTCACATATTTCAATATTCTAAACTCATTATTAGTTTTTACATCTTAAGTGTAGGTTCTTCTCCATTAAGTGACTAAAATGACCCCGAGCATGCTTTATGCCTGTTAACCTAATTCAATTAACCATAAGCACCAGGTTATGAAAAATTCCGTAGTCTTAGTTGATCGAGTCAAATAGGCTCTAAAAAAGAACATAAGATATTGAATTTTTTACTATCGGGGATAAACTTGAGTTTAGGTCTAATAAATAAGGTTAATTCATGTTCAAAGTCACCTTACTAACAAGTGATTGCCATCCAAAATGTCACACACACACGGTAGAGTCCCACTAACAATATCATAGTATGTGCAGTG
>CAIGRL010009443.1:0-32995 GCA_903798325.1 Fraxinus xanthoxyloides | reverse complement strand
CACTACTTATATAGTATGAGATAAAGTTTAGAATTAAAAATTAAAATTTCTAGTGGTCTTAGTACCGAAAAGAAAGTACTTAATTTACCTTATCTTATACATGTACTAGACTAATTAACCTGTTAATTAAGTTAATATATAAAATAGAAAGGAAACAATTAAGACAAAAAATAAAAAATTTATAAAAAAAAAAATGAAAAGTTTTACCTTATATTTGATAATAGTACCTATTGTTTCAGCTTTATTACTGGCTATAAATTTTGTATTTGCAGTACACAACCCCTATTTAGAAAAAGATAGTACTTTTGAATGTGGATTTCATTCATTTTTAGGCCAAAATCGTACTCAGTTTAGTATATCTTTTTTCGTATTTGCTTTACTATTTTTACTATTTGACTTAGAAATATTATTAGTGTATCCTTATATAGTAAGTGCATATACTAACGGATTGTACGGTTTAATTTTTATGTTAATATTCTTTTCGGTTTTAACATTAGGTTTTGCATTTGAGTTAGGTAAAAATGCATTAAAAATAGACAGTAAACAAATATTTGAGTATGAAAAAATCATATTTAATGAAAACTAAATTTTATAAGGTTTTGGTTAAATTGCACACCAAATAAAGTATATAAATATGATTATACTTTATATCCCAATATATAAATATATATATTATATATATATGTAAATATATAAAGATATGGAATAGTAAATACTAGATCAGTTAGATCAAAAGTATATAAAGAAATTATTATGGATTGTCGGCTGTAAACCAAAGCAACTAAGCGCGTACTATAAAGTACCTGTATACTAAGAAAAGTTAAGTAACAAACAAAGTGAACTGAAATATCTTAGTAACTTTAGGAAAAGAAATCAAACGAGATTCTATAAATAGTGTGAACGAAAGTAGAGTGAGCTTATAAGTAAAACGATAAATTTGTTTGAATAAAGGGGAACCTTCCTCTAAAGCTAAATATGGTCTTACAAGCTATAGCGTAAGAGTAACGTGAGTGAAAAAAATGAAATAGTAATTTTACAAGGCTACTTAATAACAACTGAAATAAAAAGTTAAAGTTTACCTTTTGCATAATGGGTCAGCAAGTTAATATTAGATACAAGTATAAAACTAGTAAAGAGGCGAAAGTGAAATGTATAAGGTAGAGGCGAAATCCCTGACTATATTATACATAACAGTGAGTAGCAGCTGTTTACAGCAACTCTTTACTTTATGCCTAGATAAACCAATTATGAAAAAATGATGAAGTATCTAAAATTAGACCCGAAGGCTAGTGATCTTACCATTATCAGGATTATAAAAGTCCGAACGGGTTATCGTTGTATAGATATCCGAAGAATGGTGGTAAGTAAGTGAAAGACAACACTGACTAGCATAGCTGGTTTTCTGCGAAACCTATATAAGTAGGTAATTTAAATAATATCAAAGCAGGTACAGAACATAAATCTCTTACAAAATATTTTGTTTATATCGGGGGATCGTGAAGATTTTACCGGAGAGTATTTGAACTCGGAATGGCTTAGATATATTTTAAATAATCGGACATAGTACGATAAGGTTGTATGTCAAAAGGGAAACAGCCCTAAACAAGAGTTAATAAGGTTCCAAAATTATTATTAAGTGAAATAAAGGATGTGCCTTTTAAAACAATCAGGGAATAGGCTTAGAAGCTGCCATTTTTTGAAGAACTCGTAACAGAGCACTGATTATACACACCATTTGAAAAAGATTGCACCGAAAATTTAACGGATCTAAATAATATACCGAAACCTTGTTCATTTATATATTATATATAAATGAGGTAGCAGAACATTGGATACATCCATAATAACCAAAAAAGATTTCTTTTTTGTTCGTTATTAAATTTATTTTTTTATAAAAATAAAAATACATATTCCAATAGATAATGCTGACATGAGTAGCGAAAAAGCACATAAAGAGCTCGCCTTAAGCTTACGGAATAGGTAAATCGGTCTCTAAGTAAGAAGTGAAAACTTTATATTTCTATATATAATATATTAGCTTATATTATATATGGACCTCAGTTTGAGTACGATGAGTGTCTATATTGAAACAACTTTTTAATTAAGTAGTGAAAAAAGTTCAGGAAAAACATATGAATAACAAGGAACCCATAAACTAAAAAAGATGAAGCTAACTTGTTTGAGAATACACCGTACCTAGAATCTACCCCCAGTAAGCAAGTAGAGTATACAAAGGCGTTTGAGTAATCAATCATTAAGGAACTCGGCAAATTGACTCACGTAACCTCGGAATAAGGTGGGCCATCTTGTTCTTAATTAAAATGCTTTAGAGCAATAGCTCATAGTATAAAATTACTAACAAGAGAGGAAGCATGGAATAGTGTTGTACGACTGTTTAATTAAAACAAAGCACTCTGCTAAGATATAAATCGATATATTGAGTGTGATGTCTGCCCGGTGTCGGCTGGGTAACGTATAGGCTTAACAAAATAAAATAGTTAGGCTTTAAAGAAAACCCCGATAAACGGCGGCCTTACCTATAAGGGTCCTAAGGTAGCGGAATACCTTGGCCGTTAAATGCGGTCCTCTGCATGAATGATGTAACGATACAACAGCTGTCTCGATGATTGGCTCAGTGAAATTGGATTAACTGTGCAGATACAGTTTACCTTTAGTTAGACGAGAAGACCCTATGCAGCTTTACTGTTACCATTCTTAATTATGATATGAGAATTATTAGCGTATAAGGTAGTAATTTATTTTATATACATATTTATATAATAAATCTTACACAGTTGTAACACCTTTATTTCACTCTATTTTAATTATGTGTTTGGGAGACAGTTTATGCGGGGCACAGATCCCATAAAAAGTACCTGGGTATGTCCAAATTTCTAAATGTAAAATTGCATTTATATGATGCTAATATATAACATAGTTTGGTTTAATTANCCCTATGCAGCTTTACTGTTACCATTCTTAATTATGATATGAGAATTATTAGCGTATAAGGTAGTAATTTATTTTATATACATATTTATATAATAAATCTTACACAGTTGTAACACCTTTATTTCACTCTATTTTAATTATGTGTTTGGGAGACAGTTTATGCGGGGCACAGATCCCATAAAAAGTACCTGGGTATGTCCAAATTTCTAAATGTAAAATTGCATTTATATGATGCTAATATATAACATAGTTTGGTTTAATTAAACCAAAATATGTTATGTATCCTATATTTAGTTTGATATATACTATATTTGTATATTCGATTACTATTTAATTTAATTTAAAATAATTTTATTTTAAGTAAGATTTTAACTATATGGTGAATAGTTGTAAAAGAAACTTTATAGATTATATAAAGTTTATAATTTTAAATGTGATGTATTTTTATGTTTATGATATTTAAATTTACTTTCAAAGTTTAATGGCTTAATCTTGCTTTACTGTCAGACACACAAGTCCATCAGTCGCGTAAGCGGGGCATATGATCACAAGACACAGTAAGGAAAGGTCTTGGGTTATGAAAAAGTTACGCTAGGGATTACTTGTTAGTCCCCCAAATATATTTAAATATTTGGTTTATTCTGGGTTAATTTCAAAAATAACTTTACTTACCTATTATACCTTTAAAGGTATAAGGAATGGTTTATATGTTAATTTGAAGCGAAACTTTTTAGCTCAGTATTATAAATACTAGGCCAAAGTACGTTAAACGACTTCGGTATTTTATCCAGCTTTTATTCTTTTATCATTAAATATTAATTTGATATTTAATCATTGTGTATGCTTATGTATTAAGCCTTTTATTTATAACTAGAGTTAGTTGTATAAAAATTTATAATATGAGAAAAACATTTAATGATTATGAATCTAATCTTATTGTAAACAAACAAGCCCGCATAGATGAAAACACACGTTCAATTAAAAATTATCCATCTTCTACAAGGGTATGAAATAATAGTATTTATACATTCAATAAAAATAATTCTAGTTTAATACCTGATCTTAATAAATTAAGTCTTAAATTAATAATAAGTTATTTTAATGCTTTTAATTTTTTTTTAGAAAAAAAAATTAGAAAGTATAGATTACGTTTTAAATTTAGAAAATTTTCCTCTAATAAAATATATGTAAGTAATGGTACATTTAAACATACTAATGATAAAGTAACTATTACACTTTATGTATACAATAGACAAAAAGTAAATTATGCTTATTTAATAACAAAGAAATTTAAAAAATTTTTAATGAGAAAATTAATAAGTAAATTACTTTTTATAAAATATAAAGTAAATAACTATGTTAAAAAAGAAGAAATTAATAAATTAATTGCATCACTCTGTATGCCTCTTTATTTAAAAGAAAACCAAAAAATTATAAAATATGCTGATGATTACGAAAAAATATATAAAAAAATATTAAAAACAGTATTAAAAAAATATAAAAAATATTTTTATTATAAACAATTAATGTATGTTAATAAATCTAAATTTAATTATAATTATTTAAGCTATTTAGGTTTTCTTTTAAAAAAAATATATAAAAAAGACATACAATTTGATATTATAAATTTAAAGTATTTCTATTTGAATAGTGATATTTTTACTCAATCTATTTTATTGAAAATTAAAAGAGATAGAAAATATTTGACAAAAAAATTAAAACGTTTAATCTTAAAATCAAATACAACTAGAGTATCTAAATTTTTAACTTATAAACCTCTAGGTAAAAATACAACTTTAAAAAATAATATAAATTACTTAATTCTAAATAATTTATATAAATCCCTAAATATGGGATCGATTAAGAAAACTATATTAAGTTTAATAAAATATAAAAGAGTTACAGGAGTTAGAATACAAGCGGATGGGAGATTGTCAAAACGTTTCACCGCATCTAGATCTATATCTAAATTTAAATATAAAGGAAATTTAATAAATCTTGATTCATCTTATTTGGGTTTATCTTCTGTATTATTAAGAGGTAATTTAAGATCAAATTTACAATATACTAATTTAAACTCTAAAACACCTATTGGTTCTTTTGGTTTAAAAGGTTGAGTAAGTGGTTATTAAATCTATAATAAGTACAACTTATCATCGTTGCTAGTGTTTTTTATTATCCATGTGAAGGAAAAAATATAAAAAAACAACAAAAGAATATAAGAATAAACAGTCTGAACCATTTACTTATAAATGGAAATAAAAGAAAATCTTTTATGATAACAAATTGAACAGGCTAATGTGCGCAAGAGAGTACAAATTGAGTGCGCGGTTTGGCACCTCGATGTCGGCTTAGCTCATCCACTTGAACGCAGAAATCATGAAGGGTCCGACTGTTCGTCGGTTAAAGAGCTACACGAGCTGGGTTTAATACGTCGTGAGACAGTATGGTTTCTATCTTCTAAAGGAAAATTAAGTAAAATAAAGTTAGCCCCCTTGTACGAAAGGAACTGGGTATGTTGACCTATGGTTTACTTGTTGTTTATATAAATATTTATGTTTTTATTGTTTTGTTTACAAAACACTAATACATAAAATAGCATGTATATTCACTAGTGTACTGTTAATTATTATAAGCACGGCAGGAAAGCTACGTCAATTAGAAATAAACACTGAAAGCATATAAGTGTAAAGTTTTCTTTAGGATACTTTTTTATACGTATTAAAACAATACGTATAAATATTTTAATATTTTATAAAATAAAAATTTAAAATATTTATAGCTAGGCTTTGGTAGTAATAATTTTAATTTTTTTATATACAAAGTACTAATTTCATATATTACTTTTTATTGCCAATATCTAATCATCTTTTATATCACATGTCACATCTTTTTTTTCGCAAATATTTTATTATGACTTAGAGCTCATAATATGAGCTCCAGCCCAATTAGCATAGTAGTAATGCGGCTGTTTTGTAATCAGCATACGATAGTGCAATTCTTTCATTGGGCCTTTATACTGAATTCATTAAAATGACCCAGTAGTCAAGTAAGGTTAAGACATAACATTTTCACTGTTACAAGCGAGAGTTCGAACCTCTTCTGGGTTAGATTTTAGTATAAAAACAAGGGAGATTAGCTTAACTGGTTGAGCAGTCGTTTTACACACGGTAGGTTAAGGGTTCGAGTCCCTTATTTCCCATAAGTATTTTATTACTAGAGTGGTTTGTTGTAATGGGAACATATTAGGCTCATGACCTGAAGTTTAAGGTTCAAATCCTTAGGCCGCAAGTCTTAAAATAAAAAGGCTATAGCTTAATTGGTAAAGCCAGCTGCTCATGATAGCTTAGATGAGTGTTCGAATCACTTTGGCCTTATAATCCGAGTGCTGGAATTGGTAGACAGGATAAACTTAAGTTTTATTGATTTTTATCGTAAAGGTTCAAGCCCTTTTTCGGATATTTCTTATTTGCCTTATAAGGGTAGATAAAATTAAAGGGGATATAGTTTAAATGGTAAAACTTCGATTTTGCATATCGTTAACTTAGGTTCAATTCCTGATATTTCCATGTTTCTATTAAGTTTTTAGAGCTAATATATAGTGTCTATATTAATAATATAATTTATATTCAACTTTTTATATTTAACTAACTGTATATAGTTAATGTTATGTAATTTATATAGCTTTGTTTAAATTTATACATTGTAATATTATCTCTATTTATATCCACAGGTTACTTTTTAGTTTTAGTGTTTATGTATATATTACATATAACCTAGTTCATTTAATGAACTATGTCTTAGATTATCTATATTTATTATTCATTAACTTATTTTTAGTATATAGCTTATTATACCTTAAATACGTTTAGATTGCAATTTTTTTATATGGTTGCTTTAGTTTAGTTTTTATGGTGTTTATTATTTTAAATAAGATTAAGTCTAAGTTAATCACTCTTAGGTACCCTTAATTCCATTGTATGTGTTGTGATTAAGAGTATAGTTTAATGGTAGAATCAGAAGCTTCAACCTTCTTGGTCTTAGTTCGAATCTAAGTGCTCTTGTTATATATTTTAATTAACTTTATTCATATTAATTTTAGGTATAGTACGCCCGAGAAGCTCAATGGTTGAGCAGAACACTGAAGTTGTTTAGGTTGTAAGTTCGAATCTTACCTCGAGCATAAAATAGGTGTGCTGAAATTTGGTATACAGGTTTCGCTTAGGACGAAATGGTTTAATACTTTACAAGTTCGAGTCTTGTCACCTATATATTATTATTTTAATAATAACGGTTTTTTATTTATTCTTTAATAATAGATTTCTATTACCCATACGATATGTTGTAGACTAATAGGTAAGTCATAAATTTTTGGTATTTAAGTATGAGTGTTCAAATCGCTCCAACATAAGGGCGGATATAGTAAGAATCGCACCTACATAAGGCGGATATAGTTTAATGGTAGAACACCTGTATGTGGCACAGTTTATCCTTGTTCGAGTCAAGGTTTCCCCCATCACGGTCTCATACTATGTATATATATTCTTTATATGTATATATTTAGTTTCTATTTATATATCTACTTTATATGTATATATTTAGTATCTATATCTAGTATGAGGTCGTGGGTTTATGGATAATAAGTATATTATCCTATATGCATATTATAATGTTTTTTATAAGTCTTTTAAACTAATGACATCTATTAAATTAAAATTATAATAATAGCGTTTAATAGTTTTGCTTCTGTATAGAGTGTAGACAGTCTTTATTTTGTAAAAAAATAACATTACATTAGTTAAACTAAAAATACTATAGAAAAGAACTAAAATTTATGTTTTTAGTTTTGACAAGGTACTTTATGGAATGTATTAATTAATTAAAAACACAAGGTTATAATTATTACGGAAGTCTGCTAAAATAGATGTTATTTGCGGCCAAGATGTGGCCAGACGTTTTATAACTAATTTATTGTCGTGTGCATTTACAGATAGCCAAATAAGTACTCCCTATCTTTAAATTGAAACGGCCTTTTTATAAGGTAAAGTATCTCAAGCTATATCTACACTAGATTATCTAAAAATAATTTTTCTCATGTAGAACAACTAACTTTAAGCTCCGCAGAACATAATTTTGAAATAACTGATAAGCACTTTTTTTTAATGAAAAAGAATTGTACTACAGCAACTTACCGTGAAAATTTGCAAAGATTGATAGATAATAACATAAAAATGAATTTTAATAGTAGGGATAAGACTATTAATCATTATTTAAGAAGTGACACAAGAGATAATTACTTTCCTAAGCCTAAATAATTCTATTTTTAATAGGTATATTGGTATTTGTTTTAAACTGAAAAAACGTAAGAAAGTAATATAAGAGTTAGATACTTTCCTGAGTATCATCGAAATTATACATAAGCATAAAGGTAAATAACTGTGTAAGACTCTTATTTTATTTGCTATATCTGGAGTAATCAAAAGAACATTTTGATATATATCCAGTAAAGACCTAGCAAGTCTATTGTTTCCTAACTAAGATAAATAAAACTGTACTACAATATATTTGTAGTACAGTTTTATGTGGACCCATAATTTGATTATAAATATAAATTTCTCATGAATATACCAAAAAAAATATTAAAAATTTTCTATAACGCTTACACTATTGGTTACGAATACATAATATTAGATCAAAATGTTGTAAGCGTCTCACAGACGCTACAAGTATATATTTTACTAGCTATTTCAACTGTGCTAGTATTAGTATTAAAGGGTATCCGTCCTATAAAAATTAACAATTCTGCAGCCGAAAGACCAATATATAACAAAATATTAAGTTTTTTCTTATTGATTAAAAAATATTCTTTTAAATTCAAATTAGTAATTTTACTCGCTAGCCTTGTTACTCTTTTTTTATTAATTGAACCTACGGTTTATTTAATAACATATTTAGGGTATTTAACTGTTTTACTCATTTTCTTATGTAAAGTCGTAAAAATTTTAAAATCTAAAGGGGATAGACTAAATTTTGACTGATTAAGTTTTAATTTTTTAGTATTAATGTCTGTTATTTGCGTAGGTATATCTACAGAGTTCATAGTATACTCAGTTGTCTGTTTAATCTTATTGAATTTTCTTTTCAGAAATTTAGTTATAAGGATATCATTTAGTATAAAATATCTGTATATATTTATAGTTATTTTAGCTTTTGTATCTTTGAGTTCTATCCTATATATATTTAGGTTTGATATTTGTTTATATATAGAATCAATAAAATTTTTTATTGTATTAAAATGGTCTGTATTGTCATTTATTTCACCTATTATTTTAATAATGCTGATGGATGGACAAGGTTATATTATGGATGTATATCTTACATGTCTAATAAATTTATGAAATAATAAAGAAAAAAGCTTTATTAAACTAGTAAGTTTTTTTATATTAAATTTGATACTTTGATGTTTATTACCTATGAACTGATCGTTTTCAATTTTTATGTTACATACTTTATGTATGGCCCTATGTTCAAATATAATAGACTGTAAATACGACAAAACACCTTTTTTTTCTAAAGATAATCTTCTAAAGCTTATAATAACCTTTTTAAGCTTTATTATTTTTAGAAGCATATTAAGTTTGAGTTTGCCTTTAGTTGATGAGGTTATACGTTTTTTTCCTGATGTTGAAAAAGATTTACATAGTAAATATATAGAATCTATGTATAAAACTATAACCTGTGACCAGGTTATATATAAACTAATGACACCTACAGATAGACAAGAATTCTTATCATTAAATAGACAACAACTTAGCCTACTAGAATTAGAACAGGCATGTGCTGTGTTTGTACAAGGAATTCCAGTTAACAGTTTTTCGTTATCTGAGGAAGAATTTCAAAATTGTATATTTAATGGTAACATAAATTACTCAAATAAAGTATATACTACATCCAGAGGCTATAGTAATACAGGAATATTTAAACAAACTTGTGAAAGTTTTAAGTTTAACGAATATACTATACCACTTACTCTTGAACGAGCTGGGGCTTATAATTTAAATATTGAGAGAACTCGAGCACAACTAATTGATTTTGTTATAATCCAATGTCTACAAAAAAATGGGTTTAAGGAAATACAAGCTATGGCTGATCACATACTTTCTCTAATGGAAATATGTAATCCTGATGCAATATTGGATGATGCATGCGAGATATGAAATTTACCCAGAAGATTTATAACAGATTTTGTTAGATGTGCTTATGCAGATAATCAGACTAATACACCCTATCATATAGCTAGAGGTCTAATATTCAACCGTTCAGTCTCAGAAGCTATATGAACAATAGGAATGATAAAAAAAAATTTTAATCATCTAGATCAAATTTTAGAACACACTGAACATAATTTTGAAATAGCAAATAGACATTTTAAATTGTTTGAAAATAATAAATATACAAAACTACACAATAATAGTATCGAAACCTTGTTAGCTAGAAACGAGGTGATAAAATTTAGAGTGGTTAGCTCAAGATATCTACATGGAGATACAAGAGCTAGATACTTTGGTGCCTTTCCTTCTACTTCTAGCTAAGAATAAAAGTTTTTATATAGCAAGTTAGTCATTAAGACAGTGTCTTAATTTTTTTTTTTTACTTTTTAGTTTTTTTATAAATAAAATTATAAAAGTTATATATTGGTTTTACTAATGCAGAGAATTTAATTTTAGGAGGACCCATAATTTGATCTATATTTTGTTTTTTGAAATTTTCCATCGTTTTATTTTTAATTGGTATATTAGGTTTTGTATTAAACAGGAAAAACATAATACTGTTATTAATCTCGATAGAGATAATGTTATTATCTATAACATTTTTAGTATTGGTAACATCGCTTAGCTTTGATGACATCTTAGGCCAAACATTTGCTGTTTATATAATAACAGTAGCTGGAGCTGAATCTGCTATAGGTTTAGGTATTTTAGTCGCTTTTTATAGATTAAGAGGAAGTATAGCTATAAATTACTAATGTACTTAGCTTTAATCGTTTTACCAATATTAGGTTCAATAATTTCGGGGTTTTATGGTAGAAAAGTGGGTGTAACAGGTGCCCAATTAATAACATGTAGTTGTGTAATTATTACTACATTATTGGCTGTAAATGCTTATTTTGAAGTAGGATTTAATAATATACCTGTTACAATACATTTATTTAGATGAGTTGATTCAGAGTATCTTAATGTATCATGAGGTTTTAATTTTGACTCTTTAACAGTATCAATGTTAATACCTGTATTAATAGTATCATCTTTAGTTCATATATACTCAATAGGATATATGAGTCATGATCCACACAATCAAAGATTTTTCAGTTATTTAAGTTTATTCACCTTTATGATGATTATATTAGTTACAGCTAATAATTACTTATTAATGTTTGTAGGTTGAGAAGGTGTAGGTGTGTGTTCATACCTTTTAGTTAGTTTTTGATTTACTAGAATAGCAGCAAATCAAAGTTCTATGTCTGCTTTTTTAACTAATAGAGTAGGAGATTGTTTTTTAACTATAGGTATGTTTGCTATTTTATGATCATTTGGTAACATAGATTATTATACAGTATTTTCTTTAGCACCTTATTTCAGTGAAAACGTAATAACTATTATAGGTATATGTTTATTAATAGGAGCTATGGCTAAAAGTTCACAAGTAGGTCTTCACGTATGGTTGCCTCTCGCTATGGAAGGTCCTACACCTGTTTCTGCTTTAATACACGCTGCTACTATGGTTACTGCAGGTGTATATTTATTAATGCGTAGTAGTCCCTTAATAGAATACAGTACTACTATATTAATGCTTTGTTTATGAGTTGGAGCTATTACAACTGTATTTAGTTCTTTAATAGGTTTATTTCAACAAGATATTAAAAAAGTTATTGCTTATAGTACAATGTCACAATTGGGTATGATGGTAATAGCAATTGGTTTATCTTCATACAACATAGCACTATTTCACTTAATTAACCACGCATTTTACAAAGCGCTATTATTCTTAGGTGCAGGAGCTGTAATACATGCAGTAGCCGATAACCAAGATTTTAGAAAGTATGGTGGATTAATACATTATTTACCTTTAACTTATTCTGTTATGTTAATAGCCTCTTTAAGTTTAGTAGCTATTCCTTTTATGACAGGTTTCTATTCTAAAGATTTAATAATAGAATCTGCTTACGGTAAATCAGATTATTCTAGTATAATAGTCTATTTCATAGCTACTATAGGGGCTATGTTCACTACTCTTTACTCTGCAAAAGTATTATACTTAACTTTTTTAGGTAATCCAAATGGCCCTTTAATAAATTATAAAAAAGGAACTGGAGCTTCGCACGCCCATGAAGGTGATATTTTTATGAGTACACCTTTAGTTATATTGGCTGTATTTTCTATATTCTTTGGTTACATAACTAAGGATATATACGTAGGTTTAGCTTCTGGATTTTTTTCAGATAATAGTTTATTTATACATCCTAACCATGAAATTTTAATAGATACAGAATTTGCTGTACCCACTTTGTTTAAATTATTACCTTTTTTCTTCACTTTATCTTTATTTACTATTTACATTGTGTTTTCTGAATTCAGTCCAAAATTATTAATTAACTTTAAATTTACTAGTCTAGGTTATAATATTTTTGGTTTTTTAAATCAACGTTTTATGGTGGATCATTATTATAATAAATATATCACAGAAGGTATACTTACTTTAGGTGGTCAAACTACTGCAATTATGGATAAAGGTTCAGTTGAACGTTTTGGTCCTTATGGTTTAGAAAATTTGTTAACTAATTTAAGTAAAAATATAGATAGTTTAAGCACAGGTGTAGTTACAACATATGCTTTATATATTTTAATAGGTTTAATCTCTTACATTTCAATATTAAACTTTTCTTTTATAAATGATTCTTTATTTATTTTAATTTTATTTGTAATCTTTGCAGATTTCAACACTAAATTGAAAAACTTAAACTTATTTAAAGGTGGCCTTGATAAAGCATAACATAGATTATGGCATTTAAAGGCTAATTATATAACAACCTTTATATGCCGACTAGCGATCATTATTATATGTATACCTGAACAAGATGTAGATTTTTAAGGTCTAATGCAACAGGTTACATAGGAGGTTTTTAATTTTATATTAATAATAACTTATTAAGATAGTCAAGATTTAGTTCATTTTATTAAAAATTCAGCTGCACTTGGTTAATTTATTCTGGATAGTTTTTATCTTTATGATATAAAATATCTAATTGATGCTAGGTAAGATAAAAAATTAATATTTAAATAGCATACTGTAGCAAAATTTATACCCTTAAATAAAAAAGGGTAACAAGGGATGTAACAAGGTATATATCTTTCGTGACTGAAATATATACAATTTCACTTACAGTAAAAGTGTATTGATTACAAAAAGACTTTTTTGTATATTTTTTTATATAACAATTTATTTGTTAAAAACAAATAAATTGTTATATGTATCCCGTATTTTTATAATTTATTAGTTATTTAGATTTAGTTGCATAGTATTAATAATTTTGTATTCTAAAACAGAAGTTTAACAAATACACCTTAATAGTAACAAAATTTTGTTATACGTTAATTTATATATATATATATATATTTGTCCACAACCTCAACATATAGTAACGAGCATTCCTTTAATTTAGGAGCAAAAAAAGAAAGTAATAGGCTTACAACTATTACCTTATGAAAAGAACGTTGATTCTTGTCATCTAATGCCAAAGATATAGGAACATTATATCTAATGTTCTCATTGTTTGCAGGATTAATAGGTACTGCCTTTTCTGTATTGATACGTTTAGAACTATCAGGTCCTGGAGTACAATTTATAGCAGATAATCAATTATATAACAGTATAATAACAGCTCACGCTATAGTTATGATATTTTTTATGGTTATGCCTGCAATGATAGGAGGATTCGGTAACTTTTTATTACCTTTATTAGTAGGAGGACCAGATATGGCATTCCCTAGATTAAATAATATAAGTTATTGATTATTAATACCAAGTGTGGTATTATTCTTATTTGCTGGAATGATAGAAAATGGAGCCGGTACAGGTTGAACACTTTATCCTCCACTATCTGGATTACAAAGTCACAGTGGACCTAGTGTAGACTTAGCTATTTTTGCTTTACATCTATCAGGAATAAGTAGTTTATTAGGAGCTATGAATTTTATAACTACAATATTAAACATGAGAAGTCCAGGTATAAGATTACATAAATTAGCTTTATTTGGATGAGCTGTAGTTATTACTGCAGTATTATTATTATTATCTTTACCTGTTTTAGCAGGTGCAATAACAATGATATTAACAGATAGAAACTTTAATACATCATTTTTTGAAGTAGCAGGAGGAGGAGATCCTATATTATACCAACATCTTTTCTGATTCTTTGGACATCCAGAGGTCTACATCTTAATTATACCAGGTTTTGGTATAATAAGTACTACTATATCTGCAAGTGCAAGTAAAAATGTATTTGGTTTCTTAGGTATGGTATACGCTATGATGTCAATTGGTGTTTTAGGTTTTGTAGTTTGAAGTCACCACATGTACACAGTCGGTTTAGACGTGGATAAACTTGTGTCCACGGAAAAAATCTTGCTATATTCTGAGAACTCTATTCTTTTTTATAATATAAAAAAGACTATAAATAGTCCACTCGTATTTTTTGCGTTCGGTACAATCTATTTATTTAAAAGACAATCAGTAGGAAACTTTAGTTTTAATACAAAAGCTACGGCAGTTATTAAAAATATTTATAATAAATTTACAGAATTACCTTTAATAGATAAACATGTTTCTAAACATAAAAATAACTTAACTGAAGATGAATTTGGTTATTTTTTAGCTGGACTAATAGAAGCTGACGGCTGATTTGGTTATAAACAACTTTATATTATATTTGCAGAAGAGGATACTTCCTTAGCTTATTTTATAAAAAAAAGAATAGGCTACGGTAATGTATACAAAATAAAAAATAAAAAAGCAGTAAGATATATCTGTAAAAATTCAAATGGTTTATATATATTATTAAATTTAATAAATGGTAAATTAGTAAGTAACTTTAAATATGACCAATTGATTAAACATAATTACAGTAAATTATTTAATGTTAGTTTAAAATTACCTTCAAAAGAATTAAGTTTAGACAACTATTGATTATCTGGTTTTACTCAAGGAGAAGGTTGTTTCCATATAAGCATCGTTAAAAGTAAGACACACAAAACTGGTTTTAGTGTGAGATTAGAGTATTCTTTAAAACAGAATGATAGTTTACCTTTAAAACTTTTATTTGATAGAATAAAAATGGGTAATCTATCTAAATACCATACAGGTATTTGATGTTATAAAAGTACGGGCTTTAAAACAGCGGCTGTTTTAATTAATTATTTTGACAAATACCATCTTTTTTCTGGAAAGTATATAAGTTATTTAAAGTTTAGAAAAGTTTACCTTATGATAACACAAGGTAAACATTTAGAAGAGCAAGGAGTAAATAAAATTATAAGTATTGCAACAAAAGGATCCTCAGAGACTTGCACGCAAGAGGTTTAACATTTAATTAAACCAATATACAGTCCAATATTAAGTTTAACGTCTTTATTATCCATAATAAACGAAAGATTAAGACAAGAGCTTATTTCACAGCTGCTACATTAATAATCGCAGTACCTACAGGTATTAAAATATTCAGTTGATTAGCTACTACATACGGGGGATCTTTACAATTAACACCATCTATGTTATTTGCTTTAGGTTTTGTAGTTATGTTCACAATTGGAGGTTTAAGTGGAGTTGTCTTAGCTAACGCTTCTCTTGATATTGCATTCCATGATACTTACTACGTAGTTGCTCATTTCCACTATGTACTAAGTATGGGTGCAGTATTTGCTCTATTTAGTGGATGATATTTCTGAATACCTAAAATAACAGGATTAGATTACAACATAAAATTAGGAAAAGTTCATTTTATGTTATTATTTATAGGTGTTAATGTAACATTCTTCCCTCAACACTTCTTAGGTTTACAAGGTATGCCTAGAAGAATAAGCGACTACCCTGACGCTTTTGCAGGTTGAAACTTCGTAAGTAGTTTTGGTTCTATAATCAGTGTGGTAGCTACATGAGTTTTCCTATACATTGTTTACAAGCAATTAGTAGAAGGTAACGCAACTCAAAAATACCCTTGAATTATACCACAATTCTTCTCAGATTTATTCCAAACATTATTTAACAGAAATTATAACTCATTAGAGTGAAGTTTAAATAGCCCACCAAAACCTCACGCTTTTGTAAGTTTACCTTTACAAAGTATATTGGGATTATCTTTATTTAGTTCTATAAAATTAGATGCTCCAGAACCTTGAGGTATTTTTTTCCAAGATAGTGCTACACCTCAAATGGAAGGATTAGAAGAATTACATAACAATATAATGTTTTATTTAGCTATAATATTATTTGCTGTTTCATGAATAATGTTATCTATAGTATTAAGTTATTCTAGTGCAAAAATTTCAAACAAATATGTAAATCACGGTACTTTAGTTGAATTAATTTGAACTATAACTCCTGCTTTAATTTTAATATTAATAGCATTTCCATCTTTTAAACTGTTATATTTAATGGATGAAGTTATAGATCCTGCTTTAGTTATCTATGGTGAAGGACACCAATGATACTGAAGTTACCAGTATCCGGATTTTACTAATGTGGACGAAGAATTTATTGAATTTGACTCTTATATAGTACCAGAAAGTGACCTTGAACAAGGTTCTCTTAGAATGTTGGAAGTAGACAATAGAGTTATAATACCTGAATTAACACATACTCGTTTTGTTGTATCAGGTGCAGACGTTATACACTCTTTCGCTTGTCCAGCCCTTGGTATTAAAACTGATGCTTATCCTGGTAGATTAAACCAGTCTTCTGTTTATTTAAACAGAGAAGGTACATATTTTGGACAGTGTTCGGAAATATGTGGGATTTTACATAGCTCCATGCCTATCGCCATTCAGAGCGTTAATCTGAGCAAATTCTTGTATTGATTATACGACCTTATTGGAGCCTAGCATCTACTCTAATCTTATAAACCTAAATGATTTAAATAATTCTTATACAATTCCTCATGTTAGTTTTGAGGATTTAATTTGTAAAATGGATTTAAGAGATATATTAAATCCTATAACTAATACAAAAAATACACCTCAAGCCCCTACGGCTCCTACACCCCCTAGGGCTCCAGCACCTACTTTAGAGATTGATCTAGCTTTTGTAAAAAAATGTACTAATACCCACACTACTTATATAGTATGAGATAAGAATAATCCTGGTTGTTTCACGGAGGCTAATGTTTTTGTAACTGGACCTTCTGCTAATGTTAATGTTCATCCCACTGTAGAAAAAGCAGTATTACCATCAGGTGATGAGGTAGAAGGCATGTGCTTAAAATATCCTAACAATCATTACACGGTTAAACTTCAGCAAAAAACTCCTTCTGATCTTAAGGTTAGGTGTAGTCCATACGCACTTTCATTACCAGATCGTACGTATAAAACAGGAGGGGAGGTTATACCATTTATAGGCGACAAGCGTATGACAATAATTAAGGAGATCGGTATATGGGGATCAACAGGACGTAGATAACTTTATAATTAACCTATAATAATTATAAAGTTACTGTATTATATATATATATACATATAACCCATAATTAAAGAAATATGATGCAAAAGGTGTTGCAGTAGGATTGCAGATCTATACTTTGAGGTTCGATTCCTCCTTATTTCTAATAGATATATTAAACTAATATAATCATGACAAATTAAACAAGAAATAATTTTAACATTCTCACTTAGAGATCTACTGAACGCTAGATCTATCCTTTTACGGCACGTAATCTTGTTAGTAAATTTATATAATTAAAATAAAGAAAAAAATAAAAAGAAAACTAAAATAACAAGAAAAGACAATGCTAGATTTAATAAACAGTCTTTAGACCCTTTTTAAATTAGAGATATTATATCTTTTATAATATATATTTTAAAAATATAAAATATCTTTAACAGATAATAAAAGTATAATGTTTTATTCAGCTAGAGGTATAAGTTGTTTAAGTCTTACACCATCCTTTATGTAGAAATTATAATTCTATCTTAATAAATGAATTATTAAGTTATAAACCAGATTTGTCCTTTAAAACGGATATAAATTATTTAATACGTCATACAGACGAAGAAACACAGCAACCTAGTTATATATTATCTATTATTTTTATTTGTCTAATTAATAATTACATAGAAATGGTGGAACTTTTTTAAGATAAAAATAATATTTAATGGTAAGATTTTTAATAAAACCTTATTCTAATTAAATCATTAATATTTATACTACAAATTAATTACCATATTATCGTCTACTTGTAGACTGTCTATTATTTTCTGTTATGTGTATTCATGCGTATATAACCTATATAACCTATACTATATCAAACTATATATCCTAAAATGTCAATCTCGTTGATTTAAGCTACTAGTTTAGCTTATATATGACAGGAATAATTTATATATCTAGAGCAGATATAAGTGTAAGGTTGGTAGTTATAAAACAATAACCCTAGCTTGGACAAATGTCTTTTACATCTTTAGGTATCAAAATTTTTCCTTTATTCTTTAATAAAAATACTACTGCTTATTTACACTTATATAAAAAACTTTTTATACCAATTTGAGCCCATGGTGGGTTCAATATTCCATCTTTTCCTTTACAAAATAATAAACCTATAACCTTTAATCTTATTACAACCCTATTTAATTATATTAAGATATTAAAATAAAAATGTAATCTTTTATTCTCATTCCTTTAACAACTTCAAATGTTTGTTTAAGTTATATTAAATGTTATAGGTTCATTAGTAGATTATCATTTAATTAATTACTTAGGAAACTTCTGAAGTTTTATGTAAAAAAGTTATATTTAACGATGTGTACTTAACTAATAACCGGGAGTGTATTAAACTTTTATTAATATATGCCACAACTTAATCCTATATACTTTATGAATCAAGTAACTTTTAATTTTTTAGTTCTAACTATATTAATTTACATGTTCTCTAAATACATATTACCAAGAGACGTTCTTTTATTCACAGCTCGGAATTACATAAGTAAACTTATATAAAAAATAAAACACATAATTTAACAACGAAAATAAACAATGAAAAACTACCACACGGTTAATAGCCCCTTAGATCAATTTGAGATTAGAGATTTAATAAGCGTGAAACTAAACATACTGGACGATATACAAATTTCACTAACAAACATGGCTGTATTTCTAGCTGTATCTTTGTTAATAATAATAGTCCTGAACGTGATGTCGATTAACTTTGGCCATTTAACTCCGAATAACTGGTCGATATCAAAAGAAACGATGTACGCAACTGTACATAGTATAGTCGTAAGTCAAATAAATAGAAATAAAGGACAATATTATTTCCCTTTTATATACGTTTTATTTATATTCATTTTAATAAACAATTTAGTTGGATTAGTTCCTTATACATTCTCAGTTACTTCTCATTTTATAATAACATTTTCAATGAGTTTCACTATAGTGTTAGGTGCGACAATTATAGGGTTTAATAAACATGGTTTTGAATTTTTCTCCTTATTTGTCCCAGCAGGTTGCCCATTAGCCTTATTACCTTTATTAGTATTAATTGAATTTATTTCATACTTATCTAGACCTGTCTCATTAGGTTTAAGATTAGCAGCTAATATATTAAGTGGACACATGTTATTAAATATATTAGGAGGATTTACATATAATATAATGACATCAGGTATCATTTATTTCTTTTTAGGTTTAATACCTCTACTATTCATAATAGCATTTTCTGCCTTAGAGTTAGGTATTGCTTTCATTCAAGCACAAGTTTTTGTAGTTTTAAGTTCATCTTATATAAAAGATAGTTTAGATTTACACTAATTTAAAAAGAATATATAAATATGATTAACCAAATTAACTTTTGAGCCTCATAAAAAGTTAGGTTAATTTTATGAACTTCCCCTAATATTTTTAAGAAAATATTTTTAATATCTCACCCTAATAAACAGTGTAAGGCTTATCTTTTACTGTAACAAATAAAGTCAGAAGCTATTTAAACATATAAACGCTTTAGTTTTAAAAGAAAATAAATTACAAAAAATGAGATAAATATTTATATTTAGCTTTAGTTATAAGTAGACTATTTAATAAGAACCCGCTTAAGATATAGTAAAGAAAAAGATACGTTATTAAATATATTAGGATATAATTATACAATATATCCTAATCCTAATAACAAGAAAAATATTATTATACAATATATCCTAATGACAAGAAAAATGTAATTAGACAATATATCCTAATAACATAAGTTATATTATAACTCATGTATTACAATTATTAAATTAAAAATTAATAACTGTAAAGGTGTCTATATTCTTAATATACGAGAAAGACAAAGCCAATATTTTAGTATAAAATAAGGCTAATAAAATTAAACAAAGTTGAGTTTGATGATGGCTCTGAATGAACGCTGTCCAAGTGCTTAACACATGCTAATCGAACGTACTCAAATTGAGTAGAGTGGTGAACAGGTGAGTATTTTAATACAACAACCTTTTAGTAAGGCATAATACCTTATAAAATGAAAGAAAAAGTAAGTTTCGCTGAAAGATGTTGTATTAATAACTGGAAGAGTATTAGGATTAAATCCTAGCTCAAATTCTGGTAGTCGAGACTGAGAGGTCGATCGACCACAGTGGGTCTGAAAAAACCCCACGGCGCACAGCACAGCAGTGAGGAATATTGGTCAATGGCCTAACGGCTGAACCAGCAACTTGGAAGAATGAAAAACGGGGTCGTATAAAATTCTAGATAAAAGATGATTATGACAACTGTTTATCTATAAGTCTTGTCCAAATAACGTGCCAGCAGACGCGGTAATACGTTGAAGACTAGTGTTATTCATCTTTATTGGGTTTAAAGGGTACCTAGACGGAAATACTAAGCCATATAAGGAACTAGTAATCTAGAGTCATATGTAAGAAGGTAGAATTTACAGAGTAGAGTTAATATTTGTTTATACTGTAAGGACTGGTTAAAGCGAAGGCAACCTTCTATGTATTATACGTGCTTAAACTAAACATATTTTAAGAATTAAGCCTATAAAGACTGACGTTGAGGGACGAAGCCTAGGGTAGCGATAAGGATTAGAGACCCTAATAGTCCTAGGAGAAAATTATGAATGCCATATGCTAGATGTTTTTAGCATATAAATGAAAGTGTAAGCATTCCACCTCATGAGTAAAGCGGCAACGCTCAAATTGAAATCATTAGACCGTTTCTGAAACCAGTAGTGAAGTATGTTATTTAATTCGATAATCCGCGAATAACCTTACCACAATTTGAATCAACCCGTGGGCCTTTGGCCTCTAGAAGGGTAGACAAGTGCTGCACGGCTGTCTTTAGCTAATGTCGTGAGATCTGGTTAATTCCTTTAATTAGCGCAAGCCCTTACTTTATTTATAATTCACTTTTTAAAAGTGCCAATATAAAGTAGTTCGCCAATATATCGGTTAGATAATAGGGATTAAGACAAGTCATCATGGCCTTAATATTGTGGGCTATAGACGTGCCACATATGCTTTTACAAAAGGATGCAAAATCGTGAGATTTAGCTAATCCTCAAAAAAGGACATAACTATTCGTGAATTGTAGTCTGAAATTCGACTACATGAATAAGAAATTACTAGTAATCGTGAATCACCACGTCACGGTGAATATAACATCAGAAGGGTACTAACCACTCGTCAGGCGCTGAAAGGGGCATGTGCAATAAGTTTGGGTATTTATTCACATACAGTTTATATTATTAGTTATATTCTAGTGTTTAAATAAACTTCGTATGCGCAACCTTGATTGGTGTTAAGTCGTAATACGGTTCGTGTAACGGAAGTTGCACGGGATGAATTATTTTTAATTTTTAGTACATAGTATATATACTATGTACATATCTTTAACTGGTATGTTTATATTTTGGTTCAATTCCAAATAAAGATTTTGCTATTTGAAAAGACAATTTTTTAATTTAACTATGTTCGTTTACGTCTTATATGAAATGTTTTCTGGCTTTTTATCTCAATTTTTAGATCTATTATCTATAATTTCAATTTTAGTTGGTATTTTCATTATTGTTAGCAAAAATCCTATTGTGTCTGTTTTATTTTTAATCATGTTATTTTCTACTGTATCTGTTTACTTGATAATGATTGGTGCAAAATTTATAGGTATTTCATATCTATTGGTTTATGTAGGTGCTGTTTCAATATTATTTCTTTTTATTCTTATGTTAATTAATATAAGAGTTTCAGAACTGGTTAGTGATACTAATAATAATATACCTTTAGCTACTTTAACTCTTTTAGCTTTTATTAATCCTACTAATCAAATATTGCCTGATCAAATTGTAAGATACGATTCTTTTATAGATTTATTATTTAAAGGTGAAATTAATAAAATATCTGAATATTTTTCTAATAATCAAATATTTTATGTTTCATCAAAAACTTGAGACGGTAATATTTTCGATAGTATAGATATTATGACAATAGGTAATGTTTTATATACTAGTTATTCTATATGATTAATTATTAGTTCAATAATTTTACTTTTAGCTATGGTAGGTGCTATAATTATAACTATTAAACAAAAAGACGTTTAATTTTTTTTCTCAACTATCTGCCTAAGTATTCAAGTGTATAAGTAAGTCGCTGTTTGGATTGTCATCTATTTTTACTACAAAACTTTAGTCTAAGCCTATAAGGTTTAACACATAATATTATATATTATTTTCATATGTATTATATTATAAACATTCCTTTTTATTAGTACTGTCTTTATCTATGATATTTATTTTTTATTTATGATTCATATTTTTATATCATGTACATTTAATATATAACATACAGAGGTCTTAGTTTAACGGTAAAACATGTGACTTTTAATCGCTATAATGTGGGTTCAAATCCCACAGGCCTTATTTTAATATTACGTATTTAACTTATATTTTAAACTTAAACTCGACTATGCTATTTATTTAGTATAACTCTATAAATTAACAATTAATTAGTTCGAGATTTATATATTAATATAACGCTATATTATTAGGTATATTATTTTTAACTAAAATTTACTTAAAAACAAATATAGTTTATTTATTTGTATAAATTTATATCTTAAAGAAAAGATTAAATACTCTATTTTTAAAGGAAGGTTCCTTTATTGGTAAGAAGGGTTGGGCTGTAAACTCAATAGTTATAAACTTTTAAGAGTTCGAATCTCTTGCTTCCTAATTCCTATTAGCTTAAATGGAAGAGCCAAATACTTCTAATATTTTGATTTTGGTTCAAGTCCAAAATAGGAAATCGTGGCCATAGGTTAATGGTAGACTTTTCGGCTTCCACCTGAAGTGTGTCGATTCGAATTCGGCTGGCCATACTGATTCTTTAACTTAATGGATAAAGTGCGTTCTTGATAAGAACCTTATTCAAGTTCAAGTCTTGAAAGAATCAAATTATATATCTACCTAGGGTTTATTAAAATATTCTTTCAAGAAAATCTTACTTAAGAGAATTGACCGAGTGGTTTATGGTGATAAGCTTGAAACTTATTTGATTTTATAATCACATCCGTTCGAATCGGATATTCTCTGATTATATACATAAGTTAATTAACAATTAAATTGCTATAGCGATAGCTATAGTTTTACAAGCTTTATTTGTTTACCTGTAGTAAGAATTTTTTTTTTAGAATAAATGTTAACTTCTTTAATATTTTTGCCTTTTATAGGTATATTAACAGTATTAGGTTCTATTTCTTATAAAGAAATAAGTAGCAAAATTATAAAATCTATAGGTTTAGGTTTCACTATAGTAAATCTTATACTAAGTATATTTATATATATATTATATGATTTTAGTGGTAAACAATATCAATATGTACAAGAGAAATACGAAATAAGTAACTATGATTTTTTTTTAGGATTGGATGGGTTATCCATATATTTTGTGTTATTGACTACTATAATAATGCCGATTGCTTTATTATCTAATTGAAAATCTGTTAAAGATAACACTGTAACATTTGTAGTTATAATGTTGTTATTAGAATCACTATTATTGTTAGTGTTTTTAGTCTTAGATACTTTACTCTTCTATATGTTTTTCGAAAGTATATTAGCTCCTTTGTTTATATTAATAGGTATATTAGGTTCTAAAGATAAAGTAAGAGCTAGTTTTTATTTTTTCCTTTATACTTTTTTAGGTTCATTGTTCATGCTATTATCTATACTAACTATGTTTTCTTTAATAGGAACAACAGATTTCGAAGTATTATCGAAAACTAACTTTTTATACAGTACCCAAATATTTATATTTATGGGTGTATTTATAGCATTTTCAGTTAAAACACCCGTTATATATCTAAATAGCTGATTATTAAAAGCACATGTAGAATCACCACTATCTGGAAGTATTATATTAGCAGCTATAGTTTTAAAATTAAGCTTATACGGAGTACTTAGAATAATTTTACCCTTAATGCCTAAAGCATTCATGGTATGTACTTATTTAATTTTCCTTATCGGTGTTTTAACTATAATTTATGCTAGTTTAAGTACACTTAGAACGATAGACGTGAAAGAACTTATAGCTTATTCATCTGTATCTCACGCAGCAGTATATTATATAGCTGTTTTTAGTAATGTATTGCAAGGTATACAAGGTGGAATTTGTTTAGGTATAGCACACGGTTTTGTATCCTCTGGTTTATTTATTTGTGCAGGAGGTGTATTATATGATAGATCTCATACAAGATTAATATCTTATTATAAAGGTATAGCTCAAATTATGCCTATATTTTCTATACTGTTTTTTATACTATCTTTAGGTAATTGTGGGGCACCTCTTACTTTAAACTTTATAGGTGAATTTATGTCTTTATATGGAGTGTTTGAAAGATTACCTGTCGCTGGTGTTTTAGCTTCATCTTCTATTATTTTTTCAGCTGCTTATACCATTTACATGTTCAATCGTATAGCTTTTGCTGGATCTTTTTTTAATTTATTTTGAGATAAATATATCCCTGATCTAAACAAAAGAGAATTTTTTATGTTAATAGTATTAACAGTTTCAACTATATTATTCGGAATATATCCTTCTGTAATATTAGATGCATTGCATTATCCTGTATCAGGTGTATTGTATAATTACATAATTGTATAACTGTATAATAATTTATATTATACTTGTTTCAGAATCGGCTGTTTTGACCGATATAACCCATAAATTAAGAAATAAGATGCAAATGGTTTTGCAGTTGGATTGCAGATCTATACTTTGAGGTTCGAATCCTCCTTATTTCTAATAGATATATTAAACTAATATAATCATGACAAATTAAACAAGAAATAATTTTAACATTCTCACTGTTACATTTAAATTCTATTTAGGTATCACAATTCTAACTATATTTTTTACTTTTTTATTTGTAACAGTATTAATATATGAACCACCCTTATTTTAACTATATTAGATATAAGTTTTTTAAACTTATCTTTGTTTAACTCAGACAATTTGCAAATATATCTTGTCTCATTTATTTTTGTAATAGTTATGTGAGGGGTTTCTTTGTCCATATATGTGAGCATATACCTTTACTGAATAAGGTAGAATGTACACCCTTTCAGCTTTTATTGTAATTTTTTTACGGTAATCAGAGATAAAAGGCGAAACGGTTGCCATATGGTAACTTACCATAAGTATGAGGTTCGAATCCTCCTTATTTCCATAGAAATTTTAAATTAATATAATAAAGCTATATGACTAATTTAACGAGAAGTAATTTCCAGGCCCATCCTTTTCACTTAGTGTCGCCTTCACCTTGACCTATGTATACTAGTATCAGTTTACTATCCTTAACTTTAAGTGCAGTTTTAAGTTTCCATAGTTTTAGTTATGCAATTAATTTTTTATATCTTTCCTTAATGGCTGTTACATTTAGTATGTCACTATGATTTAGAGATGTTATATCCGAAGGTACTTATTTAGGAAATCACACTTTAGCTGTACAAAGAGGTATAAATATGGGAGTAGGTTTATTTATTATATCTGAAGCTTTATTTTTTCTAGCTATTTTTTGGGCCTTTTTTCACAGTGCTTTATCACCTACTATAGAGTTAGGAGCACAGTGACCTCCTTTAGGTATAGACGCTATAAACCCTTTTGAGCTACCTTTATTAAACACTGTATTATTATTATCTTCGGGTGTAACAATAACATATGCACACCATTCTTTAATAGAGGGTAATAGAAAAGGAGGTCTATATGGTTCAATCGCTACAGTTATACTAGCAGCAGTATTCACAGCTCTTCAAGGTGTGGAATATACAGTTTCTTCCTTCACTATCTCAGATGGTACATACGCATCTTGTTTTTATTTTGGAACAGGATTCCATGGTTTACATGTAATGATAGGTACAGCTTTCTTAGCTGTAGGTTTATGACGTTTAATGGCTTACCATTTAACTGGAAATCACCATCTAGGTTTGGAATCGGGAATACTTTACTGACATTTTGTAGATGTTGTCTGACTTTTTTTGTACCTATCCGTTTATTATTGAGGGGCAGGCTAACTTGTAACCTTAATAATAGCAATATTTTTTACAAAAAAAGTTCAGCTAGTAACTTTATTTTGGTTTTAACAGGGATTAACCTTAGTTTCATAGATATTTCTTATTTAATTGAAGGATTCAATGCTGTTTTTAAACATGATCCTGAATCTTTTATTAATTTGGATACTGCACTATATAGTTTAACTTCCTTTTTTAAAAGTATTTTAGATGTAACCTCTGTTCCAAGTTTAATAGAAAAGATTTTTAATACAACTGAAAACAAGGATTTAATGGAAATTCATAGACTTTATTGTGAAGCAGAAAACTTTAGACGTACTGAACTTGAACCTGCTATTTCTGAGGCTTGACAGCAATTTTCTTCGACTTATTTAGTTTTATATCAGATTAGTTATGATTATGTATCAGCTGAGATGTATAATTGTAATTTTAATTTTAATCCTTATGACGCTGATATAGAAGAAGTTATGTTAAATTTAATAGATAGATTATCACACCTAAGACATCTTTTTGTTGTTCATGGTTCTATGGTTGAAAATCTTACAACTTTAATTACTAATGCAGAAAATACGTACGGTCGAAATCTTAATTACCAGTTTGTCCCTTTAGATTTACAACAACACTTGACGTGATTTATATCTCGTTTTACTTACCCTAGTGAAAGCTTCTCCGATTTCGCTCCTTCTATTGAACACCTTTTTAATCAAGCAAATGAAGATACACCTCTGGGCTATTTTAGCCGGTTGATTGAAGATTCGGGCCCTATAGAACCTGATGGTTCTTTATTCAATTTTGATGTTATTTTTTTTTTTCTTTTTTCATATTTTGCTGAATTCTATTGATTATGGTTATTAAATTAACCTTAGTTTATTTTACACTTTTATATTATAATTAGACATAATGCTATTTATTTTTTGATAGGTAGGTAATTACCTCGAACAATCCTTGAAAAATAAACAAACAATTAATAATCTTTCCTAAATACAACAGACACCGTTATATCTTCAAGGCCTTATAAAGGGTTATAGCCGTAACATAATAACCCTAAAAACTCACGAAAAATTTATGTAACCTCTACTTTTGCTTCAAAAGAGTCAAAGATATACAATATATAAAGCGTATAGGTACTAAGCACATAGTCTGTTTAATATATTATTTCAGGTACGTAGTCCTTTTTACTAAAAAAGTAGAGGTTACATGAGTTCAACTTTTAAATCAACGTAAACTGTTTAAAGTTTATTTTACTTCAAAATATTATAAAAAAATTATGCTTTTAAAGAGTTTATTCTTATTATTACTTTCTAACGGTCTTACTACGAGAAAAGATACTTCCATTTTAAATTCAAGAGTTGCTATATTTATCCTAATTAATTGTATAATTTTAGCATATGATACTTTTTATTTAGATTACACTAACAAGGGCATTGGTTTATATAATGGTCTTTTTAATGCGACTGCTATTACACATACATTTCAGATTTTTATTTTTCTAGCTAGTTCAATTATATTGCTATTAACGGGTTTTTATCCTCGAAAATTGTATGGTTGAGCTTCAGAGAAACAAAAATATTACAATATAATAAGTTTAATTACAAATAAAATGGTTGGACAATACACAATAATAGAATATGCATTATTAATATTATTTGTAGTTTTAGGGGCTACATTATTATTATCTAGTGGAGATTTTATATCTCTATTTTTAAGTATAGAATTACAAAGTTATGGTTTATATATCTTATGTGTAGTATACAGAGAATCCGAGTCTGCTACATCTTCAGGTCTAACCTATTTTTTATTAGGTGGTTTATCTTCCTGTTTTATATTGTTAGGTATAGTTTTTATTTATGTAAATACGGGTGTGACTAGCTTAGACAGTTTTTATGTTTTAACTAATTTGACTACAAATATCGAATTTTCAAACCCCATATATAAATCTCAATATATAACTTATTCATTGTTAATTATATCAGTGGGGTTATTATTTAAAATAGGTGCAGCACCTTTTCACTTTTGATCTCCTGATGTCTATGATGGTATACCTACTATAGTTACTACATTTGTAGCTAACATGGCAAAAATATCTATATTAGTATTAATGTTAGATATAATACATTATACAAGTGAAAATATTAGAAAAGGTAACTTTGATTGAACAAACGGTATACTTATAAGTTGTCTATTGTCTTTAATAATAGGTACTGTATTAGGTTTAACTCAAACAAGAATAAAAAGATTATTTGCTTATAGTACTATATCACACGTAGGTTTCATCTTACTTACTTTAGGTGTTAATACAATAAAATCTAGTAAAGCTTTTATTTTCTATTTAATACAATATACAATATCTAATATAAATGCATTTATTATATTAGTATCCATAGGTTATAGTTTATATTTGTATGGAAAAAAAAGTAATTTTTCTACTATTAAACTGAAAGACAAAAATAACTCACCTATTCAACTTATAAGTCAGTTAAAAGGTTATTTCTATATTAATCCTATATTAGCTTTATCTTTAACAATTGTTATGTTATCTTTTATGGGTTTACCTCCTTTAGTTGGCTTTTTTGCTAAACAGATGGTTCTATCTTCCGCTTTAGATAATGGCTTTATCTTTTTAGTTTTAATAGCTGTAATTACTAGTGTAATAGGTGCTGTATATTATTTAGGTATAATAAAAACAATGTTCTTTGATAGAAGTGAATATAAAAAACCAAACATAGAATTAAATATAACTTTATCTGATAGTCTAAGTGTACCTGTGTCTATTATAACCCTACTAATTTTAATATTTATATTAATAGGTAATGAAATATTATATTTAAGCAATATTCTATCTTTAGTTTCTTTTGCTAACTCTTTTTAGTTTATTCTACTATAACTAATTGATTACAAGGTTAATAAATTATAAATATTTTATTAACAATAAAAGGTAGCTAAACAAAGGCTATGTACATATAAATTACAAAAAATATTACATTTTTATTTTTATGCTAAGTTAGTTTAATGGCTAGAATTATGTGCTACGGACACACAGATGTAAGTTCGAGTCTTACACTTGGCTAATTATTCTTTTAGGTTTTTTTCATTATATTTTAGGGGTTATGAAAATGATTATACCTTATTCCCCCAAACAGATTTTTCTTTTTTTTTCCAAAAAAATATAAACTAGAACTAAAGATAACAAAATATTAATTTGTATATTTTATCGCAGAGTAGACTAAATTATAACTATATAGTGCAAAATTAAAGTAATTATTTTATATGAATATATAATATAAAACAGTGTTAGCGCATTCAATATTAAAGCTAGCTAATTCATACGTTATAGATTCACCTCAACCTATCGGATTAGAGCCAGGTGGTTAGGCGCCTCATTTGGGTTGAGGAACTGTTATGTTCAAATCATAATAATCCGAAGAGTTAGTAACTTAACTGGTAAAGGGTTTCTTTGTCAAGGAAATAGTTGCCGGGTCGGAGCCGGTCTAACTCGTAAGGAAAGGTTGCTAGGGGTAGGGCAAAATATTTGCTAAATATTGTGTGCGTCACGTAGATGTTCAAATCATCTTCTTTCCGTCATAATTAACCTTTACATATTAATAATAAAATTACAATTTATTATTCCTTATTTAGGTTGTACCTTAGTTTGATTTTTTTTTTCAATAAATTATATTATACCTTATTCCCTAAACTTTAGACTAAATAATTCTGTTTTTATATAATAGATATACGTTAAAAGACTCAGATCCTGTTTCATAAGTTTTAAATTATATAAATGATACAAGCAGCTAAAATAATAGGAACAGGATTGGCTACTACAGGTTTAATTGGTGCAGGAGTAGGTATTGGGGTAGTTTTCGGTGCACTTATATTAGGTGTATCTAGAAACCCTTCATTAAGAGGACAATTATTCTCTTATGCTATTTTAGGTTTCGCTTTCTCTGAAGCAACAGGATTGTTTGCATTAATGATGGCATTTTTACTTTTATATGTGGCTTAATATGATTACAATAAATGTATCCTTTTCTATCACACCCTAAACAATATACTATTTGTTTATATATTAGATTACAGGGAGCTAGGGTGGTTTAATCGGTCAAAACTTTAATTTCATGTATTGATAATGAGAATTCAAATTTCTCTCCTAGCCAGTTTTTAAAATTTAAGTTTCTAAGGGTCTAAGACCTAAAAGAAAGAAAAATTAGTGATTTACTAATTTTACTTTTATACGATATAAATAAACATGAGAGTATTAAAAGCGCATTCCATATTAAAGCTAGCTAATTCATATGTTATAGATTCACCTCAACCGTCAAATATAAATTACTTTTGAAACATAGGTTCATTATTAGGTATTTGTTTAATAATACAAATTGTAACAGGGGTTACATTAGGTATGCACTATACAGCAAATATTTCTGAAGCATTTGATTCAGTAGAACACATAATGAGAGATGTTAACAATGGATGATTTATAAGATATTGCCACGCAAATACAGCGTCAGCATTTTTTGCTTTAGTGTATTTACACATATCTAGAGGTCTATATTATGGATCTTATAGAGCACCTAGAACAATAGTTTGATCTATAGGTGTAATAATTTTAGTATTAATGATGGCTACCGCTTTTCTGGGTTATGTTTTACCATATGGTCAAATGAGTCTATGAGGTGCCACTGTTATTACTAATTTAATGAGTGCTATACCTTGAATAGGTCAAGATATAGTAGAATTCGTATGAGGAGGTTTTTCTGTAAATAATGCTACATTAAACAGATTCTTTTCATTACATTTTGTGCTACCCTTTGTATTAGCAGGTTTAGCTGCTGTACATTTATTAACTTTACATGTATCGGGTTCAAGTAATCCCGTGGGTGTAACAGGTAACTTAGATAGAATACCTTTTGCTCCTTACTATATATTTAAAGATTTAATTACAATATTCGCATTTATATTTGTATTATCTTTATTTGTATTTTTTATGCCTAATGTTTTAGGAGATAGTGAAAATTATGTTATGGCTAATCCTATGCAGACTCCTGCAGCTATAGTGCCAGAATGATATCTTTTACCTTTCTATGCTATATTAAGATCTATACCCAACAAGTTGTTAGGTGTTATAGCTATGTTTACAGCTTTATTAATATTATTAGCTATGCCTTTCTCAGACCTTTCTAAATTGAGAGGTGCACAATTTAAACCTTTATCTAAAATATTATTCTTTATCTTTGCGGCTAATTTTTTAATTTTAATGGCTTTAGGTGCTAAACACGTTGAATCTCCTTTTATAGAGTTGGGTCAAATATCTACTGCTTTATATTTTGGTTATTTCATTGTATTATTACCTTTAGTAACTATATTAGAAAATACAGTAGTTTTCTTTTCTACAAATAAAAGTACAGAATCTAAGATTTTACCTCTTTTTTTACTTTTACTTGGTCTGTCTTTATACATATTTGTAAAATAATAAAAGAATTAAGCTATATTTTAGTCGGTTGTAGTTTTATTCTTACATATAATATATCTTCCCTATTTAGAACTTCTTATTTGTATTAAGATAATTGTAAATTAAGGAAATTAAGGGTACTCCTTATTACCCTATATCAGAACAAAATATAAAGATGAACATATTTCGTACAAAGGTTGGTTTACCTATAAAGACCCTCTACCTTATGAAAGATTGTTTTAACTATTCGAGATTTTAACAGTTAAACATGCTAAAAGCTTAACAAAGGATTATAAAGAGCTATCTATATCAGCTTATGCTTGGAAAATGATATTCTATAAACGAAATATCAATTTTCTTGAAAGTTATGTAGGTAAAAAAAAATTATACTAAATTAATCAGAGAATCTTAGACTGAGATTATAAATTAGTATTGACTAGTAAAAAAATTAAATATAAAATATATATATTTATTATATAAAACGAAAATTTGTATAATTTACTTTATATATTGTTTTTTTTTTAAGCCTTTATAGCTCAAAGGTAGAGCATATTACTGTTAATAATTGTATAGATGTTCGAGTCATCTTAAAGGCTTTAATTTAAGACATTTCAGATTAATTTAATTAAATACCTATAAAGTATATACAATATATATATTTTACTTTAAAAAAGCGTAGTTTAAAATTAAAACTATAAAATTTAAATTTTATAATCCTAGTGAAAATCTGGGCCCTTTTCTTGCTATAGCTGTTTATAAAAAATGTAAAAATCTATAGT
>CAIGRL010009434.1:0-11945 GCA_903798325.1 Fraxinus xanthoxyloides | reverse complement strand
CAAGAACTCAATTCACAATGCTAAGGCTACGGGTAAGCATCCAATTTCACCAATTAACGCTTCAACAACTTGGCATCTTGGCATCTCCAATCATCGTGTTGAGTCCGTTTCTGACCCAATTGATGAATCTACTGATGTTATTAACCAAAATTCGTCCTAAATTCATGCAATTGAAGATCATATGGCCATGGGTAATCCTTCAATTGAAGGATACAAAAACCAATTGACCACCAATTTTATGCCCCAAGTCTCAGCTACCATGATGTCTCCCGATGCCAATTCGGGCAAAGTGATTTCCATTCATGACAAGGCTATTCCTCTATTGATTTCTACTCCTCCAAACGAACCTACGGTGCCCTTGCCTCCGGTCAATAGCTTGGCGAATCTCACCACCAACTTCGAGCCCCCATCTAGACTTAAGCCTACAACCGATTTTAACACATCTCCTCTACAAAAGACCCTTTGAATCGACCCCAGCAGGCCAAAAACTTAGGGAACAATACTTATCCACCACCCACTCGCGACCCACACACGTTCGGGGCCCTCAACCGGTGGCCATCACACGCTGCCCCCTTTGGATAATTTCACATCTTCGAGTACATCTAAACTTCCTACCGATGCTTCTGGTGCTCCAGTTACCACCCAGGTTCCAAGGTCTTATGCTACAGCTTTCAATAACAGACTTATTGTGACTCAAGCTGAGATGAGTCAGAGGAAATCATTTACTAGTGTTCTCCGTGCTCCTCGAGAATCCAGAGACCATAGTCTTATCTCCAAAGAACCATACATCCACCACTATGAGCCTACTATATTTTTTTAAGAGTCAGATGGGCAATTCTTCACACTTGTTGGTAAATTCGTTCATCGTAAACCTTCTTTTATGATTAATGTACACGATAATTTTATGCGCTTTGACTTTATTGGTGATTATGAAATTAGACTTATAGATGATGCACATATTATTATTCATATGGTGCACGAGGATGATTACTCACGATTATTCTTCAAATCAACTTAATATATTGATGGATGTCCTATGCAGGTTTTTAAGTGGACCCTTAGCTTTAGTCCACAGCATGAGACTCATATTGCTCCAATATGGGTATTATTTCCCTTACTACCTATTCATTTTCGCGCCAGAGCGCATTATTTGCTATTGCTAAAGCTATTGGGCTATTTCATTCTACTAGGATTTTCTATCTGCTCCTACTCAGTCGTTGGACCTCATTCGTTCTGATATCATCCCCAGGTTTTGATGGAGGATGCTAATTTGGCTCCAAACTGCATCCCTTTGATTCATGAGGTTCGGGAGGCGGTGTTTAGTATAGATGCTGATAGTGCTGCCGGACCGGATGGATTTTCATCCCTATTCTTCCAACATTGTTGGGACATTATTTAAGACGATGTATAAAGTATAGTCTTGGACTTATTTCACGATGGCCATCTTCTTCGGGTTTTTACTGCTACTACTTTAGTTTGCTCCCTAAGAGGGACGGTGCTTGTAGATGGACCGAATTCAGAACCTAAAAGTTTATGTACTGTTTTCAATAAGCTAATTACTAAGTTTTTGAACACTAGATTGAGTACATTGTTACCGCGTATTTTCTCCCCACAACACAATGGGTTCATTCCTGATCGCCAAATTAGGAACAATGTTCTATTGGTTCAGGAGCTTCTCCATACTTTGGATTATAGAATGCGAGGGGGGTAACGATATGCTGAAGCTAGACATGACTAAAGCATATGATCGCATGTATTGGAGATTCATTTTTTCTGTATTAGAGGCATTTGGTTTTGATCAGATTTGGATCGATAGGATTAGGTGGTGCATCTCGGAGTGTCATTTTTCTATACTCCTAAATGGCCGCCCATGTGGGTTTTTAAAATCATCTCGAGGGCTCAGATAGGGAGATCCTATCTCACCATCCTTGTTCATCATATCTGCGGATTACTTCTCTCGCTGCTCACTCAGAGGTTTCAGGATATCCCAATATGTATTATCATCATGGAGATAGTACTCTTGTCTCANTCATTTTTTCTGTATTAGAGGCATTTGGTTTTGATCAGATTTGGATCGATAGGATTAGGTGGTGCATCTCGGAGTGTCATTTTTCTATACTCCTAAATGGCCGCCCATGTGGGTTTTTAAAATCATCTCGAGGGCTCAGATAGGGAGATCCTATCTCACCATCCTTGTTCATCATATCTGCGGATTACTTCTCTCGCTGCTCACTCAGAGGTTTCAGGATATCCCAATATGTATTATCATCATGGAGATAGTACTCTTGTCTCACACCTTTCATTTGCTGATGATATTATCATATTTGCCAACGGTCAGAAATAGTCTATCAGGAGGATTCTTGGTTGTCTGAGCATTATAAGGGGTCTCTGTTCAGTTGGTGAACATGGATAAGAGCGGACTCATACTACCTAGACGGGCATCTGTTAGTCAGATCAGACGACTGGAGATCTTAACCGGTTTTCGACACCAGCAGTAGCCGTTCACTTATCTGGGAATCCCCATATTCAAGGGGGCTAAGAGGAGCTTCATTTATGATGACCTTATCCAGAAGAACATGAACAGGATCTCAGGTTAGGATTTACGATTTCTATCATATGGGGGCCGTATTACTTTGTTGAGCTCACTGCTCTCCTCCATGCCATTACATCTTCTTCAAATCATGTAGCCCCCTAAGACTATCCTGAAAAAACTTGAGAGCATCTTTGCGCAATTCCTATGGGATTCCAAAGAACATGTGTGTCGTTTACATTGGAGGAGTTGGAAGGAGATTTGTCTTCCTACTGATGAAGGAGGGCTAGGCTTTAGGAGATTATAGGAAGTGGTAGACACCTTCTCCATGAAGCTTTAGTGGCTTATCCATTCTCAGAGATATTTTTGGGCCCAGTTCTTATGGAGAAAGTATTGTACGGGGGCACACCCTCTTTTTGTAGCAGTTCATTACTCAGCTTCTCCTATTTGGAAGAGGTTGAAATTAGTTGGGCCCCAAACTAAGTCATACATTCCAGGCACATTGGTGTAGGTCACATTTTCTTTTGGCATGATTGTTGGATGGGTGAGACCACATGGCATCCCTATTCCCTCACCGACATCACACATCTATTAAGGTGCAAGATTTGTTTGATGATACTGGATGGAATATTGGACGTTTATTACTGGTTCTCCCTTCTCTTATGTCGAGCAGATATGAGCTATACATTTATGTGCAGATGCCCCAGATCGAATTGTTTGGTGTAATACATCAGACGGAAGCTTCGCTACCAAGTCCGCTTGGCAGCTCATTCGTTCGGGACGCCAGCATTAGGATTCATACCGATTACTATGGAGCTCCATTTTTCCTGTCAATGTCTTATTCTTCTGCTGGAGACTTTGGCAGGACCTCATTCCAGTAGATGTGGTTATTCAGGGGAGGATTGGATGTCAGTTGGCTTCTCACTGTCAGTGTTGTTCCGAGACTGAGACTATCAATCATATTTTCACTGGTAGTAGCATCTCCAATCAGGTTTAGCAGCATTTTAGGAATATGTTTCAGATACCTATGAGTTCTGGAAAGGGAGTCAAACAGAGATTCCAGAGATGGAGGTATTCTGGGCATTATGTTCATTGTAGACATATTCACATTATCATTCCCCTACTGATATTTTGGTACCTATGGATCGCAAGGAATGATGTAAATTATAAGGGGATTCGCATTGTATCCAAACGTATTATCTGAAGGTTTATCGCATGATCTCTTTTTTTCATATGGGGGACTGCTTCGGGTAGTCATTGGCGAGGAGATTTGACCCTTGCACCCATATTTGGAATTTTTTTGGACCCTCCTTCCCCATCTCCCCCTTTTCTAATTTGGTGGCGTACTCCATTAGTTGGATCTGTCAAGATCAATACTGATGGATGCGTTAAGGATGGTTTTGCGAGTGGATGAGGCATCATCAGAGACCATGCAGGACACTGTATTAGGGCTTTCTCAACTTCATATGGACCATACTTGATATTAGAGGCGGAGCTACAGACTATTCTTGATAGGATTTTACTAGCTCATGGACTTGGGTTTTCAACAATTTGGGTAGGGTCTGATTCTACAGTAGCTGTACACTGCATCACTAGAGGAGGAGGACCATGGGCTATTCAGATCATACTCAGACGCATCACTGATATCATATCTTTCGACAGAGATAAAGTTTCTTACATTTACAGAGAAGGAAACCATGTTGCAGATTCTCTTGCTGCAGAGGGTTGGGTCATCGATGATACCAGATTTATGGACTACATGACCTATTACGACATATTAGGGTACTAGTACAAATTGACAGACATGGATTGCCCAGTGCCAAATTTTAATTCTGATTTTATTTCCAATTTTTATTTTTGCCTTAGTTTGCATTAGCTCTTATGGTAAAGTAAGTAGTACTTCCTCATTTATGGCTTTCATTATTTTCATGTAACTACGGTATTCCTCCGCCACAAGTGAGGGCAAATTAATAAAATTTCGGAGGTACCGCCCTCCTTTAATTAAAAAAATACCAACTATAGTTTTCTATTATTAATAGACCTTCACAACCAGCTATAGTTTTCTATTATTAATTTGACTTGTGGTAAACCAAAAGAAATAGGATGTGCTAGAATATAGAAAAATTGGATTAAATATCACATTACATTTTTCTCAATTTGCTTGAAAGAAATTTAGTAGAGATGAATATCAAGCGAAGCTTTGTTTGGTATTCATTTTGTTTTTATTTTCTACATATAAACCTATGTTTGATGGAAATTATTCTGATAAAATGGACTTTTGAATAGTGATTTTTTAAAGAATATGTAGTTAAAAAGTGGGGAAAAATGCATTCCTAAAAGGCACTTCTTGAACTAATTTATCTCCTTAATCGGTGTAAACATTTTGGTAATAAACATTTTCTTTTGCAAACCAATTTATTTTCTTGAATAGTTTTGGTAGTAAACATTTTCTTTTGTAAGCGATAATGTTGTTTGAGAGAAATTAAGGCTTGCATTTTTGTCGGTAATTCTTCCCCCTGCCTCTTAGTTGATGTCACTATTTGGTGGACAGTAACTACATTCTCCGACTTCCACTTTTGATGCATTCATCTCCTCTAATTTCTCTTCATTTTGACTCGTGATTTCAAATCTTTAGAGAATTTGGACTTTTTTTCAAATATTACAAGATTTGTGGTCTACTTTGTTTGAGTATTTTCTACGGACGACTCCAAATTTTTTATGATACAAATATGATCACCGATTTTATTGATTAAACAATTACAATCGTTCGACAGCACAAATACAATCAACAAATCTTCTCACATAACTATGACTTTCATTTCCTAAACTCACTAGTTTTGATGCTTGAACAACAAGAGAAGATATAGATATTTGAGAGAGAAATATTTGAATTACACTCCCTTCTTCTTCAGATGAGAGTGTATTTATAGATTTCCCTCCAAGTCTCTGGGTAGTTTAGACTTTTTGGGGAAATGACGAATGGAAACTTCTTGTTGGATATCATCTGACATGTTCAATTAATAATCATGCTTTATTCATTTTCCCACTGCCCTTTATGGACGTAGTTTTGTAACTAGCCTGGACAAGGAAAATGGTTCATAATTTTTTTCGCTAGCCTTCTGTCTTTTCGTTCCCCTCGCGTGTCGCTTTTCACTCGATCCAATTGCTAGCTAAGTTCGCGGACTTCATTTCAAGGGTTAACATGCACCCTTTATTTTTGTGTAGAAATTTTGAATCAATATTATTTTTAAAGTTTAGAGCTCTTTCTACTAGTTTTTATGTGATAGAGGTGTTGCTTTTATAAGTATGAAAATTCATTTTATCTTGAAAAATGATTGCGCGAGATCTTGTGCACTAGAACTATTACTCATATGAATAATCGTAAAATGAATACTCCACATGGCAAACGGATAGCCCACATGTGGCATAGCGATGCAAGCGACCCGACTTTATGCTTGCCGAGGAGAACTCAGTCTAAAAATAGGTTGGGCGATTCCCTTTTGGCAGATCCGAGGCGAACATCTAATCAACATCATATCCTATGAAGTAATTGACAAGACAAAACACTGCCAATGCCATATCTACATGCCTACATGGTTAAATCACCAGGCTAAAAATAGAAGATATGGGGATCTTATCATTTAATGGCGTCATTGACTGATTGATGTTAACAAGATTCGTTGGATTCTGTTGGATCACGAACCCTACCATCCAACGGGCCTCATTCACTTAACTTTAAGTATAAAAGCGCACACTTGAGGGGTAATGCAAGTTTACACATCCAAAGAAAATCTTGATTCTCTTCACTCTGCTCAACCGACCGACCCTCTCTTTATGTAACAACTAATTACAACACAACTTGAAAAACATTTTGGATTATCATTCCCATTGATTCATCTATTAAAAGGAGTGGCGTGAACTATAAATATATAGTGATTCGGCTATAGCAGATTGTAGTTTCTATTTATTTGTTGTCTACGTCATTGGACCATTTTTTTGGGTCAACAAATTAGCGCCGTCTGTGGGAATCTTTGATACGAAAACCACGTACATCCAGTGGTAAAGGCTATTTGTAAAAAACCTTGAAGAAAGGTTTTTGGTTCTTGAAGAAAGAACCATTGTAAGGAAACAATTCGAAAACACGATGAGTTCAAGTCACCAAAGAACACATGTTGGAGATGGGCAGCAGGAGGCCTATGAAGAAGAGGTTCTCCATACGAAAGTGAATATGTGTCGACCCCACCATCATTATAGGAAAGGTGGTACAACTACGCGTTTTACACAAAAAGTTGGGGAGAGGGCCGCAAACATAAGGAATATGGCCCAACAAAATGCAGTCATACAACAACTATTAATGCAAATGCACAAGCAAGTTGGGTCCCAGGTGGCTCAGCATAGAACTTTTCACCAAAAGGGTGAGGAAAATGACACAACAGCGTACCCTCAAATGTACGAGATGAACGGCTTTGTGGAGAGAGAGGTAGAAGTTGATACTTCCACCAACTATGTTACGAGCCGCCCCGGTGATAATGTACCCATAGAGGAGAACTTTTCCGCGGAATACGCTCAGGAACGCGAGCCTCAAAGATTCACCAGTGTCTTTGACAAAATCGGACCCTCTAGGCCTAGAAATAGGTCTCAACAGCCTCCCAACTCAAAGGGGACATGAACAACATCAAGGGTACGAGCCTCAAGGAATGCCACCTCCACCTTGGAATAGGCGAGAGATGAGAGACGAAAGAAATGCGAGAAATTTGGCTAGAACATCACAGCATCGTTACCAAGTAGAAGAGGATGACTCTGACGGTCTTTATAGGTCATTCGAACTTGATGACAACAATGAAAGTTTGCCATTTTCTCAAGATTTGAGAAGTGCCCCAATTCCTAGCCATTTCGTGCCACCAAAGATATCCAAGTATTAAGGCAAAGAGGACTCGACAAAACATCTAAACAACTATAAGACCCAAATGTCTTTGAGGGGAGCCTCGCCAGCTTTGAAATGACAAGCTTTCCACCTCATGCTAATAGGAGCTGTAGAAATCCGGTACAGTCGCATCCCTGTCGACTATCAGGAGTTGGCTGAACCTGAAAAAATGCCTTCTTGAACCAATACTTGTCAAGTAAGGGGAGGGAGAAGCCCCTATCCAAATACTGCAAGATATGAGGCAGCAAGCAAAAGAAACTTTAAAAAGTTATCTGGCTCACTTTATTGAAGAAACAACTTACTGTAAACAAGTCACTGATAGGGAGGCTCTTTCTGCCTTACAGGAAGGACTCATCATGAATACTCTATTTTGGAGAGATGTTCGTAACAAGAATCCCACCACGTATGATGCCTTGGTAGAAATGACGAGAAGCGAAATTATCAACGAAGAGTTGATTGATCATTGCAACCGAGCTTCAATGGGGCTACATTACTCCAAAGGCAATGAAGAGGTCCTATATCCCATCTGTCGACGAACAATGGACCCAAGTAGGACACACTATACTCCCCATCTCGGAGCAAGCATTGACTACCACCAAGCTAAACATCGTGCCTTCTTGGCGTATGAAGAAGTAGGACTTGATACTCACAGGTAGCCGACTTACCCAGAGGAAGATGCAAAGGTAGAGGAAGAGACAGAGAGCCTAGAAATAGTTAATACTGCACATATCATCGAACCGATAGCCATAGCACTGAAAATTGTCAGTCTAAGCCATATCATGGAGAACCCACTGGCACCACTACTGAGGAAAGAAAATGCTCATCTATTTAGGCAAGAAAATGCTCATCCATTTAGGCAAAGGCTTCGACACAATGAAGAAAGGTAGAATCGCTGGAACAAGTCGCCTCGGAGAAAGCATGAGAAAGATAAGAACAGGATAGGGGGACAGAGACCTAGAAGAGGCAAATATTGATGACGCACCCATCAAGGAAATCGACACCATAGTTGGTGGTCCACATATAGGGGACAGTTCCAAAAATGCACTAAGGAACTATGCAAGGGAAGCAAAGGGCCCTCCTATAATGAGCTACCTAATCAACAACACTAGTTGGAGCATTGGAAACACCTCACCAATCACCTTTTCCTCGGAAGATGTAGTGGGAGTTCATTACCCACACTGTAACGCATTGGTGGTCCGAGTTGTTGTGGTTAGAAATGATTTGAAGCACATGCTGGTAGATAATGGAAGTTTTGTCACCATCCTGTTCGGAACCACTTTTGATGAAATGACTGTGGACCATGAGCTCGCCCCCATGACTGCCTCTTTGTACGATTTCACTAGAGATAGCATCGTTCCTAGAGGAAGGATCACATTGATAGTGGAAATGGAGGAGTTCCCCTCTAAAGCCCAACATTTCATGGAATTCTCACCGGTCCGCTTACCATGGAGATTTAGGGCGACCCGTCCTGAAAGAATTAGGAGTCGTGACATTCATACATCATCTTTGCATGAAGTTTCCTACTAAGGAAAGAATAGCCATAGTGCGAGGTGACCAGATGGGTTCAAGGAAATGATACCTTAGCTCCCTAAGAAAATCCAAACTCAGAGGCGTAAACATGATCCTAATAGATACCGAAATGGCGACACTCCTAAAGAAGGCTTAACCCCTGAACAAGGAAGAGACGTCAACATGATAGATACCCCTAAAGAAGGGGTCATTAAGGTAGATTTAGATCCCCGAGTCACAGAGTCTAACTCTCAGGTGACCCAGTGGAAAAATTAGAGCTCTTTTCCATAAGCCCGAACAACCCCACAAGGTCACTACAGATTGGAAAAAGCTCGAACCAGAAACAAAAGCCAAACTTAAAAGTTTCTTGCTCAAGAGCTTGGATGTGTTCGCCTGGAAAAACGAGGACATGCTGCATTGAAAGAAGAAGTGCAGAGGCTTATACCAAATGGGTTAATCAGGGAAGCAACACACTTAAGGTGGATGTCAAACTCGGTATTGGTGAAGAAGGCTAATGGTAAGTAGAAGGTTTGCATAGGTTTTTCCAACCTTAACCAAGCATGTCCAAAAGATAGTTTTTCGTTCCCAAGAATCGAACAACTGGTCGACTCCATTGCAGGCTATGAACTGTTAAGTTTCATGGATGCTTATTCGAGGTATAACCAGATCCCCATGTATCCCATCGACGAGGTGCACACCTCCTTCATTACTAATCGTGGGTTGTACTGCCACAAGGTCATGCCATTTGGTTTTAAAAATGCAGGTACGACTTATCAACGTCTATTTAACAAAATGTTTTTTGACCTTCTGGGCAAAACAATGGAATTGTACATTGATGATTTGATGGTAAAAAGCCTCAGGTCAACAGATCATATTGAACATTTGCAAGCCACCTTTGACGTCCTAAGGAAGTAGTGTATAAAGCTGAATCCCTCGAAGTGCGCCTTTGGCGTTGCCTCTGGAAAGTTCTTAGGCTACATGGTTAACCATTGAGGCGAATCCAGAGAAAATTAAAGCCCTGTTAAACATAAAGTCCTCCATCAAGCCAAAAGAGGTACAGTGCTTAATGGGAAGCCTTGCAGCACTAAACCAATTCATTTCCAAAGCAACTGATAGATGCCTTCCTTTCTTTAAGGCTTTAAAGGAAGGGAAACGATTTCAATGGAGCAATGAATGCGAACAGGCATTCCAAGGGCTGAAGAAGTACTTGGGATAAGCCATCTGCTTTCAAATCCTAGAGAAGGAGAAACTCTGCTGATATACTTAGCTGTGAGCGCCGATTTTTCAGTGAGCTTGGTGCTGATGTGATAGGAGAATAATGCACAATTGCCTATTTATTATGTTAGCAAAGCCTTCCTACCAGAAAAAACACGCTATGTCTACGTGAAAAAGCTCACCTTGTCCCTAATGATCACCTCAAGAAAGCTGAGGCCCTACTTCCAAGCACATAGCATTTTGACGAGCCTCCCTCTAAAATAGGTACTCCAAAAACCAAACGCATCTGGAAGATTGATGAAGTGGACTGTCGAGTTGAGCAAGTTCGACATTTCATACCAACCCAGAACTTTGATGAAGGAACAGCCAATGGAAAATTTTGTTTTCGAGTTTACAAAGGCAACTGATATCATTGTTACGATAGATACAGCAGACCCACCAGCATGGATGCTATTTGTAGATGGATCTGCAGGAGAAACTGGCTCAGGAGTATTGCTCAAGATACCTCAAGGCCACAAACTTAATTGCGCAATGAGATTCGGCTTCAAGACCTCCAACAATGTCATTGAATACGAGGCACTCTTAGTAGGCTTCAGATTAGCTAAGGAGATGCAAGTAAAAGATTTAGCAGTCCGAAGTGATTTGCCAAAGAGAAATGTATGGCTACATACCTGAAGAAGGTTACGGAGCTAATCCCTTGCTTTGACAAGTTCGAACTAACCCAAGTCCTAAGGGTGGAAAATCTACACGCAAACGCCCTATCAAAGTTCGCAAGTAGCAAAGACTCAGAATTACTCAAGTTTGTGTCTGTGGAATACCTCTCCAGACCCTCTACGGCCAAGATAGATGAAGTAATAATGTAGGTCGGAAAGATTCCCCAATGGATGCGGCCATCATAGCGTATCTCCAGAACCATACATTGTCGGAGAACAAAGAAAAGGCCCGCAAGCTCAGACGCAAGGCCACCCATTATGTACTTTGAGACGAGGTCTTATACAAAAGAGAGTTTTCATCACCCCTCCCAAGGTACACTGGAGGGGACGATGCGGACTATGTACTAAGGGAAATCCACAAAGGGATATGTGGCAACCACACTGGAGGCCTAGCTTTGGCTTACAAAGTGCTAAGGAAAGGCTACTACTGGCCAACTTTGAAGGGAGATGTTTTACATTTCATAAAAAGGTGTGATAAGTGTCAACGTTTCTCCTTTATTTAGAGGTAGCCATCACAGGAGTTAACAGTGGTATCCACCCATGGCCTTTCGCAAAATGGAGGGTCAATCTGATAGGACCCATGCCAAAAGAGAAAGGAGGAGCAAAGTATGTGGTAGTCGCCATCGACTACTTCACCAAGTGGGTCGAGGCTAAACCTTTGGCAAAAATCACTAAGATGCATACCTCAAAATTCTTATGGAAAAATATAATATACCGGTTCAGAGTTTCCCAATTAATAGTCATAGATAATGGGTGGCAGTTCGACAACAAGAAGATCCGAGACCTCTGTGACGAGCTGGACTTCAAAAAATATTTCTCCTCTCCTCACCATCCTCGGGCAAATGGTCAAGTTGAAGCAATCAACAAGACCATAAGACCCTCCTAAAAAAGAAGATAGATGAATCGAAAGGAGCATATGTGGACGAGCTCCCCCATGTTTTATGGGCAATACGCACTACCAGCCGAACAGCAATTGGAGAGACCCCTTTTTCCATGGCTTATGAAGCAGAGGCGATGAGCCCAGTTGATGAGAACCACATAGGAATGAACACTA
>CAIGRL010009355.1:0-11799 GCA_903798325.1 Fraxinus xanthoxyloides | reverse complement strand
AATTTGTAAAAGTTATGAATGAATATGTCATTAGTTGTATTTATGCAGTATTACTGTAAATGCAAAAAAATTTAATTATGGTACGGAACCGAATAGAACCAAACCGAACAAAACCGAACCCGAATAGTTCCATAATTATATTTGGACCCGACAGTTCCATTTATTAAATACCTAAAAATTTTGATTCGGTTCAATTCTGAAAAGAATCGAAACGAATCGATCCATGTCCAGCCTACTTGGACTTCCACCTCTTACTTGGACTCTTGACCACCTTCCGACGGGGGACTTCAATCTAAATATTTCGTGGATTAAAATCCTAGTAATTCCACCATTCTTGAGCAATTTTGAAGTTCGAGATCTGAAATTGTTCCAGGAAAGATGGGTTTTATTTGGTAGCAAAAAATGGAGAAAAATAAAGGATGGTTGGAGAAAAAGGTGATGACGGAGGCGGAGATAACTGCTAGTTTTGCTCGATGGGGTAAGGTGGAGAAGATGGTGAAGAAGAAGTTTAGGAGGGTGGGTTTTGGGGAGGGGTGCAAATTTTTTATTTTAATTTTTTATTTAAAATTATCATAATTATGTTTTTATGAAAAAAATATAATTTTATAATTTACCTATTTTAATTTGGTCAAAGTTTTATTTTCGGGGTCAAGTAACGGTCAAACTTATAGAAATCATCCATTTGGACCTCATGTGCTAATTTTTGAAAGGTTTGAAATTGTGGATGACACAAAGTGAAAATTAATGTAAAGTCTACAAAAAGTGAAATATTTGGAAACGTTGCTGCAACTGTCCCTAAAAATTATAACAATACTACATATATAATTAACATGAAATGGCAGAGACTATTAAGTAAATTAATATTAACATATATTAATAATAAGATTATATATACAATTAAATTTTTTAAAACCTAATATCAAATATTAAAAGAATATTGCAGTCTAAAAGATTATGTTGACATCTTTTTTTGTACCGTTGATGCAGATAACATATATCGAACCCACTTGCTTCCACACAAGCTAATTTCGATACATTTGGATAGATTACTAGTCAACGATGTTTTGGATTTGGACGTGGAAAAAGTTTTATAACTCGAAACGAAAATATTCAGGTTGCCGACAAGATGTATGAGTGTGATGACATGATAAGGAACAATCAACAATACACAAACTAAAAACTAAGATCAGACATCTAACTTTACCAATAAAGGACTCAACTCAAAAAGAGATGATAAATGACTTAAAATAGATGTATTTGCATACCCTCAAATGAGACTGGTGATGATATTTATAGTATTACATGTGAAATATTGTCCATTGGATGAGAGGACAAATATCATCATCTCCTTAACTGAAGCATCTTATTATAGGTATCAATTTGATCCTACTAGCTTGTGGTGCATTTATTGCTTTTAAATAGGGGCAACCTTTGTTGAAAAGACTTCAACATATTACTCATTATAAGTGTCACATCAATCATTCGAACACGATTTCACCAATAGGAGATCTTCAAATGAGGTGAGTCGTCACTTGTCGTGATAGAGTTTCAGATTTAGTCACCTTGAGTACCACCACTTCGGAAAGGGGGCTTCATCTTCAAGAAGGCTTCGGTAGGTCCATTCACACTCCACGTAAAATGTCACGTAGGCTTCACGTGGGCATCATAACAATAGTCTCCCAAGCTCATGTATGATCTTTTATGTCATGTGTAGACTTCAGTCTTGCGTAAAGTTTCTTTAGGGATGGGGTTTTCTTTCATGGTTAGGTTTTCGACATGACACAATAGTCCCACAAGTCTAAGTATAGATAATAATATAATAGTTGGAGTTCAAAATAGTAATTGAGTCTTCGTATGTCATTTTATCCTTGTGCAGTGCTGAAATGATAAAGCTCTCTTTTTAAATTGAAAATAGCTAAAAATCTGTTTCATGAGTTAAAGTAGTGAAATGCTGAGCTGTTGAAGCTCCTTATTTATATTGAAAATAATTGAAATTTGTTTCATGAGCTCAAGCAGCGAAATGCTTAATTGCCGATGTTCCTTATTTAAACTGAAAATAAAGTACGCTTTTGATAATCATGCCAATGATTTGTTTTTGTATATTACCAAAAAAGGACAACTGAAGTGGTTCGACTTCCAATACACGTACCAGCCATTATATTGAATGCACAATGATGGTCACATTGTCGTGTTTTGAGGCTGACGCACTAAAGCTAGTGCATGAGAAGCACACATCAATCCGAAGCATTGACGATAAAAAAAAAATTGAATTCAATGTCTCGGATGAGGTTAGAAATGGACGCTTTAGATGAAGTGCTAAATCCAATGGTGGTACTTCATTCTCCCTTCTTATAAAAGTCAAAATCATGTCATTGTGTTAGTTTTTTACCTTTACAGCAATCGTCAAATCTCTCTAGCATTCAAAAATCTTCCAACCATTTATGTTCTTCGGTGAAATCAAGTTCTTAGAGCTTTTCCTTTATTTAGGTAATCTCCTTGTTTTCCATCTTCTATTCATTCTTCCATCTCTTTTAATTTCAATGGCCTCTGGATCTAGTGCTAGTAGTGGTAGGGTAAGCCTTGCAAGGGTCGGGGAATAGGCGTTGCCTAGCGGGTCAGGGAAGGTTTGTGGGCCATTAGTGAGGGTCCCATTGACTACAAAGCGGGATGGGGGGCTGCAAGGATCCCTTATGCGAAGACCTCTACGAAGTTAGTCGAGATTATGGAAAAATATAGAATCTCAGACACCATAGAACTCCTAGAACATGAGGCCAATAAACATCCATGTTATCCAAGGTGGTTGTCAGTGAATTCCTGAAGGCATGTGTGCTTCTCCCTTTACACCCATTTTTTATGGTGGTACCGATGACCTATATGTTAGTTGCAACCCAGCTTTTTGCCAAATGGGCGGAGCTAGTTGGTATAAGCCTACTTTGTTTGAAGGTAGACTTTACTTGGTGACGACACGCCTCTACATGTTTTCCAAACTATTTTCCAGACTCGTATACTTGGAAAGGGGAAGTCAAATAGGTGGTAATACAAGACTCCATGGGGAGCCCATGCCTATTTTGGGGTGGGTTTGGCATCGTCTATTAAAGTGTGTAAGGAATTTTGGTTCTGGGTAAGGGATATATGACAGAGAGTTGAGGGAGATAAGCTTCAGTTGTACTGTGCTAACCTAGTATTCGAAAGCTCGCGATTTCTATTTTAAACTAGTTATTGATAGTCCAAGAATAACTAACCAAGAAGGGGTAAATTAATTTTTAATTTTTTTTCGAAGAATTAATCTAAATTCAAACAAATAAAAACTAAATAGATTAATTCAAATAATAAGCGCAATATATGAAAGCGATAAGTTAAAAGGAAGAAATGATGCAAACGATATAACTATGGAGGTTTGATCTAAAGTAATGATATATGTCCTCTGTTACCAAGATCTCCGACACGAGCAATGTCTTTTCACTATATTGATTGACTTGTACTACAATCCAACCCTTTACAACGTTTTCGGTGACATACAAATAAGGAGCGTTGATCCTTATGCATTATTGAGCTTTGTGAGACCCAATATGATCCACACTATTGAGTTGTATGGGATCTCAATATGACTCACACGGTAACTTACAATAAGGAACACCGATCATTATACTATTGAGCTTTCACGGGACCTCAATAAAATCCAAAAATTTAGAAGAAATAAATGAAATGAATGTAAATTTAAGTTTAAAGAAATCTCTCAAAAGATATCTCCCTTTGATGCTCTTAAAGAATGTTATAATGAATGCAAAAAGTAGAGGTTTTTGTAGAGTTCAAATAGTCAAAAAAATCTGTAAGTTTGGATGACTCGTCCGGTTGACCGCATTTTGTCCAGATAACCAATATAGTCATTTGTACCGTAAAAATCAAAAGTAGGAACGATCAAATTTTGGACCATTGGAAATTTCCAATCAACCGTCTAGCAGTTTCGATCTTTTTACGTTTTGGTTCCATTTGATCCTATTTGAAGGTTTTGAAGGGCATGAACTTTTGAAAATATTTTTAATTAACTTTTCAAGATAAAAAATATTTTTCAAATTCAAATATTATTTTAAAAATCATTTTTATATTTGATCAAAACATTGCATTAGAATGACTATTCATGAATGGAAGGATTTTGAATTTAATCATTCATTGCAAAATATCAAAGTGTTAGTACTTTTACACTTTATCTAAGAAATCAAGTCTTTGATTTTACTCTGAAGTTTGGCTCATAAGTTCTTGAATGTGTGATAACAATCTTAATCTCCTTCATAAGTCCGATTTGTGATGATAGTTTTTGATCTTTTGACGACCATCGATTCATTTTTCATCGTATACTTTGAAAATTTATAATAACTTGAATTCACTTGTCAGTGAAAACGATTAATTTTTTTGTTATAATCAAAACCTAAGGTCATAATCAACCATATGTTAACAGTTATTTGCTTGTCTTAACCTGAGTTGACGTTATTTTGTTTATAGTTTCAGGGTATGCCTTCGAGCTTTCCCAAGTTAAGACGTCATTGAAAACGTACACAGATGTCATCAAAGGCCACGCCACTTCTATTGCCTCATCGATCGTAAAAAAAATTTAGACTTTAGACTAATGACTTCCAAAGGTAAATGTTAAACTTTCAACTTGTGCTTCATTTTCTGTTGATCGAACTAACATGTTGATATCTTTGCAGAAAATTTCGAGAAAAACAAGTACCCAACTCCTATCATGGCTTCCATCCTGAAGGCCACTTCTACCCTCAATGCCAGGGCTTTGAAGATCACCTCAAGTGCTACTAAATATGTCAAAGAGAAGCTTGAGCACCTCAATAAAGAACATGTTGAAAAAAGAGACGAAGAAGTGCCCCATGAGAATGGAGGACAAGGGAAAAATGATGGATGAGCGTTAGAAGAAAATGAAGCTTTCCCACACCACCAGCTCTGCTAGTGGGATATTTGGCACTTCAGGTGCCATGATAACTTAGTTGTTTCCACCCCCAACAACCTCTGAAGCTGATGTAGCCTTCTTTCTCTGCTACAAGGGCACAAAAGGCCAGGGAGACTAATGAAGAGATTGCGAAAGAGGTAGAGCAGATCTCCAAGGCTATAAAGAAGACACTGGTGTTGAGAACCCCTGTGAAATCTGGGAGTTTTTTTACTACAACAGTGACGGACATGCTCAACTACAAACTTCTACAAATTTTGGAATGATAGGTGGTAAAATTATGTGGCCACCTATGATGTGGTAGACCTCAAGGCGGCCCTCGTAAGTCGGAGTGCCAAGACTTTTGGGGTCACTCTTGAATGTTAGGAGGTGTTGAAGGACATTAAAATTCCTAACCGGAGAATCGGTTGAGGAGTTGGCTTTGGTAGATGAAGAGGTGAAAAGAATAAAAGTCGAAGCCAAGGGGATGAAGACCCAATATGCTGAGGATGTGGCTAAGTTGGATTCTACCTTAGCCGAGATCGGGGCTCTGAAGAAGGAAGTTCACGAATCCCAATGTGAAGTGACTTTCTTGACAAAATAAGTTCAAATTTCAAACAATCATCGAAAGCTTACGGTCGAAGCTCTAGAGAAGGCCAACTTTAAAAATGGCCTAAAGGATGCAAATGGGTTCTTAAAGACCCTAATAAGGCATGTGCAGGAGGCTGAGCGAGCCAATGCTGATACTTAGAAAGCATGTGAGGAGGCGGTGAAGGACTACATCGCCAACTTCCATTTGACGAAAGAGTATCAGCGCTTTGGTGCCTATTGGATGAGATTCGTCTATGTCGAATAGTAGACAAGTTAGGGGAGCTTTATCTGGAACTCAGTGTCGCCAAGCTTGAAGTAGATGGTGTAGAAGTTGACCAAAAGGAAACTCTTAAGGATGACGCATTATTCCAAGAAGCTATCATGTTGAATCCCTTACTACTGAGGCGTCAGACTCCCTACGACCTCTAACATAGAATATGCTTTTAAATTTTTTACTCTGTAATGGCTAAAGCCCTCTTTTGAATAGCTTTTTGTCAATGAAGTACATTGTTTTCTACTTTATGTTTTCAATTTTTTTCAAGTATTGGGATCTTTCTAGTACGTATAACTAAAACACAATTGAAAATCCAAGCTAACCCAAGGTGAATATGATAAAATTTAAAGACAAATGGACCTTCAGACATGTCTTTGAATACAATGTAAATTGAGAAAATGGGACTTCAAACATGTCTTTGTCAACTACAATTGTTTTTCCCATGATGTTCAGCTTCGTTATGGAAGACACATTGTAGGCCTAAAAAAATCAATGAGATAATCCCTTTTGGTATCTGATTCTCTCCTTCGAGGGTCCCATGCTTCCATACGTGGTGGATGGTTCATCCATGTTAGGACTTCTCCCATGATGTTCGGCTTTGTTATAGGAGGCATGTGATGTGTGCATCGGAGAATCAATGAGGTAATCCCTTTTGGAATCTGATCCTCTCACTTGCTTCCATACATGGTGGGTTGTTCACTCATACAAGGGCTTTTCCCATGACGTTCAGTTTCTTCATAGGTGGCATGTGTTGGTACCTTAGAATATCAATAAGGTAATCCATTTTGGGATATGATCCTCTACTCTGAGCCGCCCACGCTTCCATACATGGTGGATGGTTCATCCATGTAAGAGCTTCTCCCATGATGTTCAGCTTCGTCGTGGAAGGTATGTGTTGTGCTTCTCGGAGAATCAATTAGGTAATCCTTTTCGAGATCTGATTCTCTCCTTCAGGTCACCCATGTTTCCATAAATGATTGATGGTTCATCCATATAAGAGCTTTTGCCATAGCGTTCAGCTTCGTCATGAGAGACATGTGTTCCGAATCTTTTAAATGAAACATACTTTTATTAAATCACTTTGAAATATTTACATGGGCTGGGAGAGATCTTCCAGTCATACAGCTCATTCACTTGTAATATATCCTGAGATGTTCTATGTTCCACGATGGAGGCTCTATTTTTCCATCCAAGTATTCTATCCAACAGGTGTCAGGTTGTAGTTTTTCCTTGATGCTTTAGGAACCTTCCCGGCATGCCTATCCGCTGTTCTTTGGAGAAAAACAAAACCCTCTGAAGTACTAGGTCATTTCGTCAAAAGGACATTTTCTTAACGTTTGCGTTATAATAAAGAGTCATCTTCCTTTGGTACGCGGCTAGTTTCACTTGAGTTTCATCACTATTTTTCGTCGAGAAAGTCGAGCTCACATTTTCTCAATTCGTCGTTGGATATTTCATTAAATTGAAATCGACTGGGAAAGGTAATTCGTCATTAGATATTTCATAGTTTCAGCACCATAGGCCATCGAGAAAAGGATTTCTCCAGTTGGGGTCCGACTTGTGGGCAATCAATTGTGGTAGCTCACCAATCCATGCTCATTTGGATGCATCAAGTTTTCATTTTAAGGCATACTTAATGGTCTTGTTTATGGCCTCTACATGTCCATTTGCTTAGGGTGGTGTGGCGTTGAAAAATGCTTCTTAATTCCCAACTCCTCAAATAAATCCCTGACCTTTTTGTAACGAGTTGTAGCGCATTGTCCAACACGATTGAGTGGGGGATCCCGAGCCAACATATAATATTCTTCCACAAGAATTGGAAAGCATTGGCTTCTATGATTTTGGCTAAGGTTCAACTTCAATCAATTTTGTTAAGTAATCAATGGCGACGATAGCAAAACTTACATTGCCTCTATACTTAGGTAGGGGACCTATAAGGTCGATTCCTCATTTGGCAAATGTACATGGACTAAACACTTTTGTTAACTCTTAGGAAGGTTGCCTCTGTATGGGATATAAACATCGGCATTTGTCGTACTTTCGTATAAATTGGATCGTATATTTCTTCAAGATGGGCCAATAGTACCCTTGTCGTAGCGCTTTAAATGTCAACGCGAGTCCTTCAATGTGATGGTTGCAAACTCCCTCGTGGGTCTCATAGAGGACGTAGGTAGCTTCCTTCCCTCCGACATATAGAATGAGGGGTATAGAAAACATTCTTTTGTAGAGAACGTCATCCTAGAACACGAAATATGCCGCACTTCTTCTAAGTTTGTGAGCCTTTTCTTTGTCATTGGGAAAGACCTGACTTTTTCAGAAAGCTATTATAGGTTTCATCCATGTATGCATTCCCTCAACCCATATTACCTTTTTCCCTTTGGCGGTAGAGGGCTCTAAGAGGTGTTCAATTGACACAAGCGTTACTAGTTCCGAATCAAGTGGGGATAATCTATTGTACCAAATTTTAGCCGCTTCACTTAAAGTCAAATGGAAGGCCCCTAAATTTGACGGCAGAAGAGACGCATCTCAGGCTCATGTATGTTTTTTAGCTGTTTAAGTACTTTGCTGGGTCGTCTCTCCTGTTATAAACTTACTATCTTTGGTGGCACATAGTAACTTGAAATATGAGCATTTCTCAGTTCTTGTGAAAAGACAAATTTTCATCATTGTCATCGAGGTCACAAGACCTTTAGGGTTTGTCCGAGTCTTCATCTTTGTCAGCCTCATATCTGGGTGGCGGATGAGATAGTTCTGCTTGATCCCTCACCATTTTCTCCCTCCTGTGGCACCTATTTCTATGCGGAGCACTTTGTAGAACATGTCCTTGCCTCTCATCTGGTTATCTCGCCACAGGTGGTGGTGGTTGAGGCCTATTTCTAGGTGCTCGATGTGAGTAGGATGGCCTGTGTCGATTCCCTCCTAACTGATTCTATCAAACATACTAACAGACCTTTGGGCATATGCTCTGGCTTGTATTCCAAGAGAAAGTTATCTTCCATGTTTGCATGGGCCTTGGTGGGTCGGCCAGACGCATAGTTTGAAGAGATGTCGATTCCCATTTTCCTTTTTAGAGGGCTACCTTCTCTCGCCTACTTGGAGGATAGGGTTCATTGACTTGAAATCCTCAAGCAGATAGTATCCTCATCGTAAGAGAAACTAGCATACCTCCTTGGCCTTGCATTTGAATGAGAAGTTCTTGCATGACCATGTTTTGGTGGGTGATACTTCTCATGTTGGCTTCCATTGTTGCTATCACGGTTTGAACTCATTTTTTTTCCTTAAGCTGAATTCTCTGATTTCTTTTCTAAACATGTGGGGCTTCCACTTGTTCTCTTTCAAGAACAAATTCTTTTTCAAGGAGATACCCAAAAACTTTTCGACAAACTTTTTCCACTGGAATGTTTGTGGTTGTAGTAGTGATTTTCAACAGACGGCGCCAACCTATTGATCTCGTATTTTGTACAACAAATACTAGACCCACTCATGTCCAGCAAGCTAATTTCGACACATTTGGACAGATTACTAGTCGACTATGTTTTGGATTTGGACGAGCTTTATAACGCTAGATAAAAATGTTCGAGCCCTGGCCAGATGTATGAGTGGACTCGCATGATAAGAAACAATCAACAATACACAAACTAAAAACTAAGATCAAGTATCTAATTTTATCAATTAAGGATTCAAATCAAGATGAGATGATATATGACTTAAAATAAATGTATTTGCATTACCCCCAAATAATACTAGGAGGCGGATATTTATAGTATTACATGTGAAATGATGTCCATTGGATGAGGGGATAAGTAACATCATCTCGTCAACCAAAACATCTTATCCTAGGTATTAATTTAACCTTAGTAGCAGTGCATTTAATGCTTTTAAAAAGGGACGGCATATGTTGACAAGACTTCGATATATTACTCATTATACGGTCACATCAATCATTTGAACAAGATTTTATCAATAGAAGATCTTCAAAGGAGGTGAGCCGTCACTTATCGTGGTAGAGTTTCAAATTTAGCCTCCTTGAACATCATTACTTCAGCGAGGGGCTTCGGTAAGCCCATTTGTGCACCATCGTTTCGGTTAGAGGGCTTCGGTAGGTCCATTTGCTCTCCGCGTTGGATGCTACATAGGCTTCACATGGGAACTTCGATGGTGAGGTGTAATAGATTCCATTGAAAATAAAAACATAATAGTTAAGAAATCTCGTTAACTAACATTCACTTGATAAGTATTAGATGAAAAATCATTTTCTAATAACCATCAACTCTTTAATCACCATTAATTTACGTTAATTTGATAAAATTATTGGACAAAAAGTCATTTTTCAGTAACCCATGTGTGAATAGGTAATAAACATTCGATTTCGCATTTTACCTTACATATATTTATGACGAACAATACAATTAACATTCAATTTATTTTCTCTAAATAAGATAATTAATAATTATTGTTGTTTTCAGAAATTAAGTCAATTAATCTCCACCAAACACAATTATTACTAATTATTATTACACAGTTAATAAAAACATTATTACATACCATTAAAAGAAATTATAATAATACTACACATATAATTAATTTGAAATGGCATATTTTATTAAGTCGATTCATATTAATACATAGAATTTATAAAAACTAAAATTATTTACACATTTAAAAAATTTCAAACCTAATATTTTATTCCTAAAATTTTTTATTGAAAATAATAAATGCAATTCATAATTGCAACATTTAAATCTTTTATTAATCAAATACATAATTATAGAACATTCATTGTCCATAATATAAATATTTTGCTTTGAATTGAGATTTTTCGATGAGATTTTGATCAAAGGAAGGAAATAGGTGAGAAAAACTATATGAGAACTCCCTTACTTCTCAAATCTCAATTATGCATCTGTCATGTGTAATCCATCACTCACAGATGGCATCTTGAGTATGTGTTTATAAATTATTTTATTTCCCATCTCACTTTCTCTAAGTAATTGTTGATGTGTTGTACGATAGTGACTAATTATCATTTTATTAATCAAACTTATATTATTTTGATGATGATATGAAATTCAAATGTGGTCTCTTTTGATCGGAATGATAATCAATCTTTTTTTTATAGAGAACAACAACCAATCGATAGATTTTTTTATATTTATTTATTGTTTATGATGAAATTTTCGGTAGTGTGAATTTTGTGAAGATTTATTATATTGGATAATTAACTTCGAATTTATTTTCTACAACAACTCTTTTTTTAGCAGAATCTTACTCACATCCTATTATTCAATTCCACGAGATTTTTCTTTATTTGTTCAACTCCAATTTTGTATATTTTATATTTATGATATTCATTGATTAATGGACACATTTTTCTCCTTATTATTACAATTGTACAATGTGCGAATATTAGCTTTGAGGAAGGAAAAATTCTAATGCCACCTTTTCATTTGCAAGAAATTTATATACGAGTTGTGAGTTAAGGAAGCAGTTTGGTGCTTATTGGAATATGCATTTTTTCACCAAGAAATTTGTGTATGAGTTGTGAGTTTAGAAAGCAATTTGGTGCTTATTGGAATTTTCATTTTTTTCACTTAAACATTGGATAAAAGTAAAGAAAAAAATCAAAATCTAAAATTAGATTCTCCCAAATTTCAAGTGGTCATATTCTTAGAATTCTTAACCCTTACAAGTTTGATTCAATACACATCTTCATATAATATTTAATAATTTTTGAGTTATTAATTTTATTGATTATAGCCATCCTTGTAATTTACATTCACTTAATATTGTTACCATTAATTCGTATATGTATATGTATGTGTGTGTGTGTGTGTGTGTGTGTGTGTGTGTGTATATATATATATATATATATATTAACTAAATTATGACTACTAATCATTAAAAAGGATCTTGAATGCATAGCCTCCCAACATTTTTTTTTTTTTGGTTGAATATTTGATTTCAACAGAAAATTATAGTTAAAAATTAATTATGTAAA
>CAIGRL010009344.1:0-13799 GCA_903798325.1 Fraxinus xanthoxyloides | reverse complement strand
TAAGCATTGCTGCCGATTTGTGCTTTATAGTGGAACCGAGCATTATCGATGTTATTGGATGGTGAAAGGGTTATGTAGGTGTTGGATTTGGTCACCGAACATCCGGTCTTAGGCCAAAACATATCGATTGTGTTCTATTCTATATTCTGCACTTTATTCTTCATATTACGAACTTTGTGTTTGGAATATTGTCTAATATCGTGTGTTCTAGCCTTACAGTTTTGGATAGAATGAATCGATCTTAAAGAGCTGATATGTTGAGATCGAAAATTGTAGCTTGCACCTTATTTCCCTTTTATAACAAAAAATAACGAAAGAATAGAATAGTAACACCTTCCTATATTAAAAAGATATAGCTCTGGCATTAAATATATAATAAAGAAGCTACATGTGTATCTATTAATATCATTTTCAAGTATCTGGTGGAACAATTTTTGGCCGATTTGGGTGAACTCTTTTCAGCCACAATAACTTTGATAGTCCAATCACTTTGGCCTGGATAGATATTTGGGATGATTTTGTAGTTTTTACTCATTTTCCTCGTATTCATCAATTGAAGAAGGAAGCACAGTTAGAAACATTAAAATCACCATGAAAATAACATCTTGTTTGTGAAGTTACATTTCTTTTGTGAATGGAAATACATAACAGAAGAGGGAATACAGAGGAGGTGGATGAGTAGTAGTGTAGAGAAGGAGATTACATTATATACATATATATAATCAATCGTGGAAAGAAGAGGAAAGTGCATATGGATACAAAGTACTAAGATCATCATTGTATTATTTCTACTTGTACACTTCACAATTAGATTTGATCTATAAGAAAAGTATGGATGTTTTGGCGACATTATTCAAAAATTCAGAGTTAGTGGATTTAGGTATGAGTTTCAACAATGTGCAATCAAATCAATCAGACAATATAACAAATTATACTAAACTATATTATTAAAGTTTATTAAACTTGTAGAAAACACGAGAACAAATGTGGCTCCATGCACCACGGAGACACGAACTATGTCTCTGTGTACTACATCACAGAGAATGGATAAAGCAGTTGAAGATGGATCCATGGAAAGGAACTTATTCAAAAAGGGGAAAAAAAACTCAATGAAAATGGAAAGAGATACATATTCACAATCTAGTTCTAACTTTTGTAAGTATTTTACAAAAAAATGGGTCATAAGACTCTTTCAATATTAGTATTTTTTAATATACGAATTTTATTCTTAATTTTAATCATAGTTTAATTTTCTCATCCGTCAAACCCATTATAATAAGTTGTGCGAATACCACATTCGACATCTACTACTTATGTTCCAAAACAAACAACTTGAATAAACACCATCGAGGTGATTCTATTGTGTCTTCAATTCAATTTTTAATTTCTTATTTTCCTAGCGTGTTTAAGTGATTTTTAAATCATCAATAAAGCCATCACTCATACACAAAAAAAAATTGTTTTCGTGCAGCACGAAGACACTCCATGCGCTCACGGCCTTCTCTGTGCGCGCACGGAAACACCACCGAACGTTTTTTTTTATTATTTTTTTCCTCTTCTCTTTTTCTACAACCAACATTTTATCATTTTGAATGGTTAATGCTCTTGTTAACACATAACCATTCACCCACATTGACTTGAGAAGGTATAATAAAGAAGTGTTCATTTTTCATTAGCAAATTCATTATAACCCAAAAATTTTCTAAGAGTAGAAATCTTGAGGCATGAACTTCTCCATCCTTCCCTAGTACAACACAACACTGAGTTCTAAAAACTTGAACCAAAGAAATGAGAAGTAATTGAAGCTAGCTCTAGTAAATAATATTATTATCATAATAATGCATATTACACTTTCAATTGACTCTATCCAACACTAAAAAGAATTCCTCACAGAGAGCTCTGAGTTCAAGGGCAGAATCTGCAGCAAAAAACAACCCTTGCCCTGGTGTTTCTTTCACATATCTCAAAGCATGTTGTGTTGCCTCTAAGTAAGGCTTTTTAGGTCATTGTAGATATCGACTCAAAACTTGCATTGAGAACGATAGATCTGGCCTGTAATTGTTAAGTACAACAGCTTTCCAATAAATTTCTTGTACATTCCTGGATTATCAAATGGCTCATCTCATTCTTAGTTAGTTTAGAATTCTGCAACATGGGAACTTAGCAGGCTTTGACCCCAAATAACATGTATCCTCAAAGACTCTAATGCAGACTTTCGTTGGCAGACAGCAATGCCCTCTGAAGACCTTGCCACTTCAAGCCCAGAAAGTATTTTAGAATTCCCAAAACTCTCAATTTAAAATGACTATCAAGACATCTCTTAATCTGTTCAATATATGCCAAATCATTCCCTCCTATGATGATCTCATCAACATAAATGACAACGACATTGTGAGATAGAAGTTTCCAAATTAAGTTGGTAAGCAAATTATAGGTAAATGAAACTATAGCATATAAGAATAGCAAACCTTATGGGGCATATTCATGAAATGTTTGTTGGATGAAAACAACTTCTTTCAATGTTACATTTCTTATAAATAATTTAAAAGAAGATGGAAGTAAACAATAAACAATTTGTTGTAACAATTGGTATGAAAGAAGAGATCAAAATGGATTAAGACTTAAGTCTAGCTAGAATCTCACAAATCGGTTCATTGATAGGAATGTGTCTATTCATGGAATCTGAATATAATAATGTTTTTTGTATAATAAGAGTTATATTAAACTCTCAATGCAACAATAAACGGAGTAAGGTATAAAGAAAAAGTTAAAAAAAAAATACATAACTACAGATAAAACTTCTTGGTAAACAATGTTTTTATTGCACTGAGCATGGATTTGACTGGATAATATTGGTTTCGCAAGAATTTTAACACACACACACACTTGTCCTGGCTCTTGACAATGCAACATACAATTGTCCATGCAAAAATATTGGTTCTAAAAGATATATGCTAACATATTCTAAAATTTGTCCCTGAGATTTGTTTATGGTCATTGCAAAGTATGGACGCATTGGGAATTGTGTTCTTTTAAATGGAAATACTGTTTTATCATATTCAAGCAGTATGAAAGGGATACGAGGCAAAAAAAAAACTTTCTTGCCACTATATTCTCTAGTAGAAATTTCTGCGCAAATGACATTTCGTTCGAAGTGTTTGCATATTAATCTTGTTCCATTACACAATCCTTCTGTGGGATTAATATTTCAGAGTAATATAACAGGACAGTCAATCTTCAGCACTGATTGATGCAGTGGTATACCATTTGGGGTCAATGAATTGAAGAAGTCTTCTTGCATGGATTGATATGTTGTATCTAATGTTTCGTTGAATACTATTGATCTCATCAACATGTTTATTCTTTGGGGCTAAAATAACTCGATTAATATTATGATGAAGGTTTTTTGGATAGTCATCTATTTAAGAAATAAAATATCAATTAATTTATGTAAAAAAAATTGTCTTCCTCATAATGTAGAGTCATAGTATACCAAAGCTTAACCATACCATACAAATGTTCTTTTTCTGTTTCATTTCCAATCTGAAGTAAATATTCACAGAAGGAATGATCTAAGAGAGCTCGCATATTTTGAGCTAGTTTTGTTTTTGTAAAATGGGGCCACAGATAAGAATTAACTAAACTCTATGCAATTATATTTTCTTTACTCCATCTTTGGACAACAAGAAAGATTTGTCGAAAATCCCCGCCCAAGACTATTACTTTTCCACCAAATGGTAAGTCAGTGTTAATTATGTCCCTTAATATTTTATCAAAAGCTTCCACAGCCTGACAATTTATCACTGGAGCCTCATCCCATATAATTAGTCGTGTCATTCTAAACACATAAGCCAAAGTGGATTGTTTACTTATTGTACAAACACTATCATTATGAATATGAAGTGGAATCTTAAACCTTAAATGTGCTGTTCGACCACCAGACAACAAGCCATCAGCCACTCCTGATGATGCAACTATTTAAGCAACTAAACTTCTTGATCTAACAGCTGCAAGTAATGCACGATATAAAAAAGTGTTCCCTGTTCCACTTGGGCCATCAATAAAATACATATCACCAACATTACCAAAAACTTTACTTAGAATGACATCATAAGCATCTCTTTGCTCTTGGTTAAGACTACCAGCACATGAAAGATCAGTCTCAGATATTAATATCTGTAATTCTTCACTAACTAATCTTTCTAATACTTCATCCTACTGGATACTAACATCATAAATAGCTAATCTATAGTCATTAAAATATATGCTAAGTGGTTCTAAAAATGAATCTATAGACATTAATTCATTTACCTCTGCATCACTGATACTCAAATTTTTTTCGTAAAAAATCTTTAAACATAAATTTTTAAACTATTTCCAAAGTTTTTTGGATCATCAGAACCACAAAATGTCTAAAGAAATGCAAACAAGCGGCGTAACGAAATGAGCATTTGATATTACGAGCTTCTTGTAAACATAGCTCACAATTATTATTCTCTTTAAGTAAACCTCGTAATAATGCGGTTTCACGAAAAGTCTTTACTGAAATACCATTCACAAATTTAAGATTTTTAAAAGATATTGGTCCTTTAAAATGATTTAACAATATTCATAAGTAATATCTTTCTCCTTCTCTAGAATTTACTACTACAATCCTTCCAACCATAGCACCCTTTTTTCCTATTAATCCATCACCTACCTTGTGCATCCACACAAAATATTCAGGGAATTCTTCATACAACTTTCTCACTTCTTGATTAGTAATATTCATTGTAAAAAATTTGGTAAGCATGGTTTTTTGGAAGAAATCACGTCCAATAAATTTTGTAAGATTATCAATATCTTTATATGTAACCAACTGCTTATCCTCTAGATGTAATTGTAACGAAATAACAGCTAGACTCATTTCATACATAATAAATCCATAGATCCTCCACGTTGCTTCAAGGGGAGAAATCCATCTACCAAACTGAAACATTTCTATTTCATCAATATTGTCAAGCTTATTCTCATCACATAAAGAGAAATTAACCTTGTTATGTCCTTTGTAAATATATTTGTACAAGTATTTAACATCTTTTATTGTTGAACATATTTCTACATTCATATGACAATCCTATTTAGCTAATAAATAAGGATTATAAGGTACAACCTAACTATTATCAAGAAAATGTTTTCTAACCTTAACTTTCTTACCATCATTTCGCCTTCTATATTTTGGATAAGAAGCTTCATCAAAAGAAGTATGTGAAGTGTAGTTATGTGGATAACGATTTCTACATTTTCTACCATTTTCCATACACACATTATTCGGATTTAAAACACCACAAGGACCATGCATCATGTGTTTGACAACAACAGTGTGTAAATAAGGATAGTTTGTACTATCAGGAATTGCAACACTCACAATTTCATTTACCCTTTTAGGAGAAATAATTTTTGAGCTTGATTTCAATATAATTAGGAAGTTAGCGTGCGATAAACCTCTTTTTTTGGAATTCAATAACATATATATGTAGCTACTGGTCCAAATAGATATTCCTTGAATATGTCCTTTTTCAACTCTTCTAATTTTGATCTAAAGATGCGAGAGACCAAATCAGGTCTGTTTTGAACTTCATCACAAAATTTTAACTCTCGCTTAATTTCAAGCTATTTGGAATTGCATGTAATTGTTAAAAGATGTCAGGTTTCCCAAATTTTGAACTAATGTCATCGCATCCATGTGTCTTTTATTTAAATATTTAGGACCACCAAGGAATGATAATGGCAAAATAATCCTTCGACCAAGATTTCAACCACTAGTTTCACCATTTTGTACACTATCAACAATTCCTTGGTAAAACTCACTACATATTTGTGTTTGAATATTACGGAAGTAATCTAATCTAGAAGATTCAACTTTAACATACATGTTAACTACATATTGTTGCGAAAGGCGACCAACATGTAGTAATAATGACCTTACATGTAGTTTATAACAATAGTATTCACGACAAAACACCTGCAATCGTTTTCGGCTTTTTTGTAAAACTGAAAATATATGGAAAAAATAAAAGTTAATAATAAACAAACTAAATAAAGAAATTAAACCTCAAATTAGATTGTTCATCATTCATCTAAATCGCAGCAACTTGTGATACCATCGGAGTATTATAAACTCTTTGATCCGTACTCAAAGTACATGCAATTTTTATCTCACGGCTTTCCAAATCAGCAACATTGGCTAAACCTCGAAAAAAGTTTGCCTGTGGATTTATCTCTAAAATGTGAACTAATTTTTCAACAATTGATTGAGAAAGTTTATCTGATATTTTTAAGCGATTTTGTATCTTATTTTTAGTATCATAAAAATAAAGTTGTAAATAATACATGGGAAGAAGTTCATTTAGGTAATGATAATCTGTCCTTGAATTCTAAAAGTATATATTCCTTTATTTTTTTGGCACAAGTCTTAATCGTACTTTACACCAAATGAAGTAAAAGAAAAATTACAATTGTAACTTTGAATATAAGTTCTAAAGTGAACTGATTCGTCAGATTTAGATATAAATAAAAGATGCAATTCTGGAGGTATATCATTGATTTTTAGTTTAATATTCCCATCACAACAGTAAAAACCATTACTTTCTTTATGAAATTTTTTCACTCCACAGAAATCACAAATTGTTGGCATAGGTAACAAGTAACATTTGGTTTTGGAATGTGCTATAAAATACTGGAAGAATATTCTAACATTTGGAATCTGGCAAAGCAGTAAAACCTAGTCAAAGAAATAAACAATCTATAAACTCTAGTACAATACAACAATGTACCATACTAAAGTGAAAATATAAGTTACCTGTTTCTTGAAAATCATCAATTTTTCTAGATGACACACCACCTAAAACATCGGAAAATATAATTTAGATAAGAAAAATCCAAAATAGATTGCATGAAGTGGAAGACCTAAAATTACATACTTAACTTTTGCAGATGCATCAGGTATAATAAAACCTGATGCAACAAGTAAAATAATTAAGTGAAAGTGTAAGTCACATGTTTCTTGAACATCATCGACACTTCTAGCTGACATATCACCTAAAACATAGAAAAATATAATTTAGATAAGGAAAATTAATAATACCAAAAATACATACTTATTATTTCACTTTGTAGATATATGTATACTTGATGCAACAACACCACACAGGAGAAAATAAAATAAGCCTCAAATTGAAGTAATATAATTAATTAATACAAAGACTAAATGTGAACTAAAAAATTATCAATGTAATGAATGAAAAAAACTCACGACTGCATCTGTAGAAGTACCTGCTCTTACTGCTGTTGTTTTTGTTCTCGAATCGAGATAATGTGTAGCTCGAGGCACTCTTTTATGAACATAAAATTGTTTTCAACGCACACTACATAATTCTCATGCTTGAGCATATAATTCTCTACATCGTGCATTCGAAAATTCTTTTGATCGAGCATAAATCATTCAGCGGCGCTTCTTTTCTAGCTCACAACTCCCAACATCAGCATCCATAATACAAATAGCTAAATACAATAAAAAAATAAAATGTTAGAATACACCTGATTTTTTTGAATACAGAAAGCAGAAAGGCAGAAAGTGGAGTCATGGAGACATGGTGTCTCGACGCAAGTGTCTCCGTGCACACATGGAGACCGTACTGCATGGACACCATGTCTCCCTGTGCGGACGAAGACCTTCTCCGTGGCATGGAGGCATGGCATCTCCGTGGGCGCACGAACTAAAAGAACCAGAAAAATGAGAAGAAACTGAAGCTCTAGTAAATAATAATGCATATTACACTTTCAGTTGACTCCAACCAACACCAAAAAGAATTCCTTCGAAAAAATGGAAATTATGCATTACTTAATGAGAACCCATCTTTAGCCGTAACTCAATAATAGTCTGTCCACCATTGACCTTCCCCTGGCATTGATATCTGAAATCCTCAATGGCCACGATCCACCAATTATTTGTATATACTTGCACCGAACAGAACACCATGTGTGGAAATAATTTTACTGTGAGAGGTGCGGCGTGAAATTTGGGAAAGGAAAAAGGAGGGGTGAAGAAAGGACATAAAGCATTATTATGGCAGTTGGTGTACTTGCGTGTGAAAATGGAAAAATGCTGCGAAAAGAAAAAAAAATTGAATTACGACGACAATAGGAAATCGCAACACGTGGCATGCCAAGTTTTTGCCTCTTTTATATTGTAATGATTTTTTTTAGTGGCTGGCAAGATTTTGACATTTCAAAGTTCTGTCACATCATCATGCTCTAACAAATTCTGTAAAGCATATTGTATGTGTAGCACTACCCTTCTATAAATGGCCTAAAATATAGGGAAACTTAGGCTAGACTCCCAATTTCTAACCTTTAAAAATTATTTGGAAGTTAAGCCCATGCTTAGTCTCCATTAAATTTAAATAAATTTATCACTTTATTCTTTCCAATCACACATCTTTCAATAAAATAATATTACACGTAAATAAAAAAATTTCCTTCTTTTTTAACCACACATTCTCCAAAAAATTACTATTTCAAAATACATTATTTTCAAAAATCTCATTATAATTGTGCCAAAACAAGGGCATCTATTTAAATATTTGAATCCAAGTATTTATGAAAAATTAAAATTGTATGTGACTTTTAAGTGACTTAACATTTATAGGTAAAATTGTCAAAATAACATTTGGAATCCGAGTTCAAAAATTTAACTTGACTCTCATAGGAAATTTTAACTTCTGTCATTTGCGTTGTATAAAAACCCATATTCATGTATTTAAATAGATTGGGATCTAGAATCTCACTTTTAGACAGTGAGGAGTCAAATAGATACTTATGGTTGGAAAAAACTTCTGAACCAAATCAAACAGTTCTTCTGAATTTAAATACCCGAACGGGTATCTGAATCAAGAATCGAATCTCCCTAATTTTTTTTATTTTAAATAAGTCAAATTATTTTATTTTTTCTAAATAATTTTGCTAACTAATTAATTTAACCCAAATCCAAAATATGATTTTTCCTATTTCTAATTTAAAGCCCAAGCTCAAGCCACACTTAATCAATTTGATCAAAATTTAATCCAAACATCTTATTCTACCATAGTATCGTTCTAGATAAATTGAATTGAAAGTTTGTTTGCGCCTCTACTCATTATTGTGAGCTCTCCATCGTCCTCTTTCTATGATTTTAACATTCAAAATTATGAAAAACTCAACAAAGAGAGATGCAAAAGAAATCACGTGATTGAACTACGTGATTTTGTAAGAGCTAAAATTGAACATGTCATTAGTTAAATTAATATAGCATTGTTGTAAATATTTAAAAAAAATTAATTATTGTACAGAAATTGAGAACCAAACCCCGAATGATTCCATAATTAAATTTGGATCCGATCATTCCACTTATTAAATACTCGAAAATTTAGGTTCAGATCGGTTCTCTTTAAAATCGAATCGAATTGGACCATGTCTAGCCCTATAAACACTAACTAAAATATTAGGAAACCCAGTCCAGATTTTTCCTAAAATATATCCCCATGTTGTCTTTTTTTTTTTTCAAATGTCTTGTTTTTAAATCTAATTCGGGTTGGGTCGGTGAACGTAGACACTATTTTAATCAAAGTGGACCTTCATTTTCTCCTATTTATGCTAAATCAACACAATGACAAGTTGGTGAGGAGTAAGGATTGGGAGAGTAGGTACAACATAGAGAGACATGGCCATGGTAGATAAGTATGGGACATTCATAGTGAGGAGTCGGTACATCAAACTAGATTGTTGTTGATATGAATGTATAGAACTCATAAGTTTTCCAAATAGCTCTTGATCCTTTGAAAACCTGCAAGTGACAGGAACGTGGTCAAATAATAAAGTGATGAATAGATTGTCGAACTCACGAGAAGTATGTGTTTGATTGAGTTAAAATTAATGCAACTTTAATCGAATGACAAACAATTTTTTTGATTTTTCAATAATCCCTAAAATATCAATTAAACTAGTAAAAGTAAGTAAATGTATTTTTCAAATATGTGAGAAGCAGTGTTAAGATGTCGAATTCCACCTATCATTCTATTTTTAGTGAACTAATTAAAGTGACAATTTGAAATCATTCATCTAGTCAATGTTCATAATCTAATTGAAAATCTTTCTCGATAACAATCAAATTTATTCTCCTCATGTCACTTTTCTATCTCTCGATGAAAGATGCAAATATGATAAATGCATTAATAAGTGCTAGAACACCTTTGAAATCATATAAATCATAGAAGTATATCTCTATCCTATATCGAACTTACAATGTTTATTATATTGTGCGTAAACCCTATTATCTTTCTCGATAAAAATAAAATTCACTAATAATTCAATTCGTGATCAAGCAATTGAAAAGAACAATAAAAATTTGATACACATTAAAATGAAAAGAATATATTTTTTGGGTGATGTGATGGTAAATATTTGGTTGAAAAAAGAAGGAAAAGTTATTGATGTGATGGAAAATGTTATTTTATTAAAGAATGTGTAGTTGAAAGTGAGTAGAAGAATGATAATGAAAATTATAATGTGGCTCAAATATGAGCTAAGAATAAATATCCACAAATCAAACAAAATTAAAGTCAAAATAATTAATTAAAAACTAAAAATATCATAACAAATGTTCATCTCATCCTAACAATGTATAAAATTAGTTTAATATATCGAGATTACAAGAAATTATATTTAAGTAGAAAGACGTAACCCAAATTTTTTATAAATTGAGAAGGTGAAGATGAATCTTGAATCTTTTCAATGGTTTCTTGATGAATCTCCACTTGCACCTTTTCTTCTTTGCTCAAAAAACAAGTTTGAATCTACACTTGATTGAATTCTTGCAAGTCTCCTTTAATTTTCTCACAAAATTATAAATTTGACTCATTTTATAATAATAATAATTGATGAGTATTGGAGTATAATATGTATATAAGAAGTCTATAATATGTATTCTGCTGTTAGATACTTAGGAGTAGAAAATTGGTTGAAAATCACGTCCTAATTGGTTTTCAAAAATCCAATCGAATAAGCAAAGTTGCGTTCGTGCGCGATTTTTTTTTTATCTCTGCACAACAATTGATATTTTGGCCATAAATTTCTATCTTGATATCCAATTGAGTCAATTCAACGTGCGTTAAAAATATAACTCAAAGGGCTACAATTTTTCTGGAAATAAAATGTTTCCTTTTCGAATGTTTACTATGCCAAAAATATGTCTCAATTCGAATATTTACTTTGCTGTTAGATATTTAAGTGTAGAAAATTGGTTGAAAGTCAAGTCCAAATTGGTTTCTAAAAAAGTTTCAATCGAATAAGGAAAGTCGCATCTACGCACAAAATTTTTTGTCTCTGCACAACAGTCGGTATTTTGACAATAATTTTCTCTCTTAATATCCGGTTGAAGCGATTCAAAGTGTGTTAGAAATCTAACCAAAGCGCCACAACTTTTTTGAAAATAATTTTTTTCCAATTCAGATGTTTACTATGCCAAAATGAGTTTCAATTTTTGATTAAAAATCTGGAATATAACTTGTGTTATTAGAAATTGATTTTGATAATATTTTGATCATATTCCATTCCTTTTTGAGTTCTAATTCCATAAAATTGCCTCATAGCAATCTTCAAAGTATCGTCTTATAGTCTGAATGAACTATTGAGTATTTACAATTTGGTCCTCAAACTTTGGACTTTGCCATGTTCCTTGATTTTTTGGTTTCTTCCAATTCCTCGTTCAACTATTAAATTTTACCTATATAACATAAAATACAACAATTTATGATATATTTTGTCAAAAGTATTACCAAATATCGATATTTCAGGCTTCTGGATAAGTATATAAACTACTTGGAAAGTTTATAACAAAATACTTGAAAATACCATCTATAAATAAGTTAGTCAATAAATGGGTAAGCAACTTGTTTTTACCTTTCAATCCAATTTGCTAAAAGTTAAAACATGTGAAAAAATTATAATTATTTGACCAGTTTATGAATTGGAAAAATTGAAAAAAAAACATTGATTTTATTTTCCTAATTTCTTTAATTTTAGATCAAATTATGGATCAAATATCTGATAGCATAATAAATCAGATATAGATTTAACAATCAAATATATGTTAGATTATTGGATTGGATTGGATCAAATAATTATTCTTATCGAATCGAATATGGACATATCTAGTCTATATTCAATCCATTTGTAGTCTTATCTTAAACAGTTTAAAACGACATGTCTCCCACTTCCAGATTGCATAGTTATTCATAAACATTCGATGGACATAGCACATAAAGTCTCATTTCATCATTTTTTCAAAAATGTTATTCCATATTTAAATATTGTCATACCCAACCTTTTTCAAATGGGTGGGCCCAGCTGGTTGAGTCTTTTTCATTATGGGGATTCGTGAGTTCGGAAGGTTAGTTCCCACCGGATATATTCTGCTCTATCTACCACCCCTGCCAATGGAGAGTCCTGTGAGCCCTGAAAAAGGGTATTAATCTCTTTCTTCTCATTTCCCTGGGACCTGCCCAGAACTTGTAGTTACTTCTAACCTAATGCATGATTGAAAAGAGAGTTTTTTCTTTATTTATAGCAACTGAGAGTTTCATCCTATTGAGCCCAAACTTTCGATTGTTATGCCTCGAACTTACGGTGAGTGCAACTAGAATTAATCTGTTACTTTTCTTAAAATTCTATGCTCTTATTGTTGTGTATATCACATGTGAATCACCCATATTGCTTCGCAGTCGAGCTCCTGGCGATTTTCGTACCTTAACAGCTCATATCCTCAACTTATCGCCCGGAGTTCACGAAGCTGAAGGACTGGGGTTTCTTCCCCTAGGGGTTTATGCTTTAGAGAATCGGAAGGAGTTAGTCACTCTTTTCTTGGGGATACAATTGCACAATAAATCCATAAAGAGGTTCAGACACGGATATCTGGGGTAATCCACCTGCATTTGGTCAAAAGCACTTCCAAACAAAATATTTACAGAGCTACCCAGGTCCTTATGAAATATTACTACATATATTACCAATGGAGGATACATGATTCTTTGTTCAGCATTACTATTAAATGTAATTGGAAGAGATGCAGTCTGGAGATTACCTCAGATCCAAAAGTTTCGAATGCAAGCTTCTTAGTAGCTCATACATAATTTCTATGCATATTCATTGTTTCTTCGCCAACATAGGAACCTTCGATTATGGTATGTATCTCTTTTACAGGAGTTCAATAATATGGGCCGCATGTCGATGCTTGCGAAGAATCCGCCTGCCTCGACTTACCATTCGACCCCACCCTCTTGGATATGAGCTTTCGACTTTCGGAACCCTCTTATATCCACTCTACAGACTTTGCAGCTTCATCATCCTAATTACCTCGAAGCATTCATTCGTGTTATGGTCCATTCTACAATGAATTTTACAAAATTTTACCTTTTGTCCAAAGGATTGGGGGCTTTGCTTCCCAGTTGAAATAGAGCTGGAGAGGTCCAGGTACTGATGCTTTTGCAATCCAGGTGCATATGCCGAGACTTTTCCCTTGAGTGCTCGCCCCTGCTCTAACTTCCTTTAGTTTTCTATAGTAACTGTTGAACTTTGAATGGATGAAATGAAAAATGAATGAAGAGAAAATGGCGGGAAAATTAGTTTGATTCAACTGAAAATGAAAATTACATTAAATCAAAAACAAATCAGCCTATTTATACAAAATAGAAAAATATTAAAAGACATAAATACCCTTTACAATT